>JAOTOL010001571.1:600000-857500 GCA_034440575.1 Imbricaverruca yamaguchii
AATGTAGAAATGTGCCTGGAAATCAGCATGTAAACATTTAAAAAGGCATCTAACTAGATCAAAATTGGTTGTAATCTTGCTGGAATCTGGCTGGTCCGCCGCATATTATGCACGAATATAAAGCTTTAGCAAAACAAATTACAGTGTATAAACAACTTGTTGATATTGTAGTGATTGGCCTACACCATGGAATATTTCATCGCATCAGCCTATACCTATTGATAATGATGGCATCGGCTTATGGATAATTTGCAGTGGGCTCGGCCTACTCCTACGGATGTTTGATTTTGTCGACTTGCACATATGGATGTTGAATCGCATGTGCCTACACCTGCTAATCGATTGAATCAGCTTACATCTGTGGATAAATGATCACGTTGGTCTACAGCTATGGATAGCTGACCGTGTCGGCCCACGCCATTAAGCGATTTATTGCGTCAACAGTCACATTTACACATATTATGCTCCCACAGACACCTTCGTGCAGTTCCCAATACGCCTGTGACGGTCCATATCAACTGCAAAACCCCTGTCTTCCATGCAAAATCCATGGTAGCTTTAGGCGATGCATTCCTTCAATATGCATTTACCGGTCTTCCCTATGTACATTATCAACACTGACGTCATCAAAATATCGACTTAAAAAGTCGTCACTTCATTCATTGGCAACATCAGCTCCGCATTTGTCGCAGTTTAGCGTTCGCAGCCATTCATGGCGCGGTGCCAGCCATATCTAGGTGGGGCCGTCGGCAACAATATGTGTATTTAATCTCTGTTCATTTATCAGACATCATACGGTGATAGAAGCCAATTTGTGAGGTACGACAATGTTGCCTTTCACATCAGGAATACCAAAGGTGTTGATATACTGCACATAACATTGTCGATTGCTAACCCAGTTTTTGTGAGCAACCCAAAAGCGTGACGGTTGTGACGGTCGGGACGGGCCGGATCGCTCAGATAAACATGTGTTGCATGCGCACGAGAATAGACTCACCTTGCTTCGCCCTCGTTAGCAACTAGTAACTGCGTAGTATGTAGCGCTACTTACAATCCGTTCATCAGCAGAATCAAGGCACCAGGATCAATGTAAAGGCAGCTTTCTGGAGAGCTGATATATTCCACAGAACACCACGCGCCAGCTCAGGCAGAAGCTGTGGACACACCAGGCAGCGCTCGCACTATGTTCACACACGTGCGTCCCCGACAGGCAGCAGCCCTGACCGGTCGGGTCGCTCGAGCGCAAATACGTGTGCACCGAGCCGTCATTGCACCGTTTCGTCCCCGACAACCCACGCCTCATCACATCACATATCACATATCACACATATCACATTGGTCAGGAACTCGACGCTGGGAACAGTACGAGTAGAGGAATCAGTCGCTATTCAGGTTTTATATGATAATATTGGGTATATAGGCACGGAACTATGTTTGGTCAATACACAATATACTGTGACAATACTGGGCCACCCATAATTTACGTAAGTTCTTCACACGTTCTTTGGAAAGTCCATTGACGTGACTTGAATTGCCCTTGACCATTGAGATGCACTTTTGGTAGCGTGGATTGATGATTGATTTTCTTTTATTTCATGATTATATTTTTAAAGATAATAAGCGTCGATTCTATGTTTATTTTAATATGTATATGCTTATTTACTGAGTTGTCGTACTTGTGTGTTTGTCTGTCATGTAAAATGTACTTTCTACAGAAAGTTCAAGGTTAGTCTACTTCAGTACATAGAGCCACTGAATAGTGACTATGTTCAGTCCATTCGCTGTTTTTCCCCTTGTAATTTTCTAAGTGGTCTTGGAAATGTCAAATGGTTTCCGATACCTGACGGGGATACCCTGTCACTGCAAAAGGCCTTTCTGATGATATCAGAGTTTCATCCGTGACTTCCAAGGTGGCTCTCTCTGTAACTATTGAAGGGCCTTCTGTACTTGTAAGAAGATTCAGTGTTGCTTTCAGACCGGTCCTTCTAAATGGATGCCTGAGGATTACTTAAAGTCGCATTCCCGGAAGCAAAGTTCCACCTGCGGTGGCATTTGTTCTCGATGGAAATATTTTGTGAACACCGACAATTTTGTTTGCTTCCGACGAATTTCTACCATTTCAAACCAACCCCCTAATACTACGGATGCACATGCCTTTATGCCCTTTTGTGTTCGTCTCCATATGGTGTTGAAGGAAACGATCCTGTCTGAGAGACTGTCCCTGTTTCCTAGTATATCTCGAGTTTAGCATCATTGCCACCAATGGCTCCAGAAGGACATTAGAAGAGAAACGTCGATATGTTTTCAAAGAGCATTCGATGGAGAGATGGCTGTCCTTCCAAATCCACCTGCCGATGTCCGTTAACCCTTATCCGTATAGGAAAATTGATCTGGATTCGCATCCAGCGTGAATGGATCTTGCAGTTTGTCGAGGGAGAAAGGAGGCCACTCCTCAAAGCACAACATTATGCATTTTTCTGAAATAGTACGGCTACGGCAAGGTTTGAAGCACTTCTCGCGATTATTGTAGTTAAACGCAAATCGAGTTGCTACCACAGATTGACACAAACTCACTCAGTCTTTCCAAAGTGGCAGAGAAAGGGAAAGAGAGATGGATGCAGAGAAAAAGAGAGTGAAGGAGTGTGAGAAGGGAAGAACAGATACTGCAAATAATGGGAGACGAGAGACGAGAGGCGAGAAGCTAGAAGCGAGAAACGATAAACGAGAAACAGGAAACGAGAAACGAGAAACGATAAATGAGAAAAGAGAAACGAAAAACGAGAAACGAGAGATGAGAGAGAGGGAGAGAGGGGTGGAGAGATTCTCGATGATTTCTGAGTCGTCTGGCAGCTTTTCTGCTGTATGGCCTCAGCTATTGATTATGTACCGATGAGAGCGGGACCTGGACACCCGCCGGCGGCGCCCGTCGGCGGCGCCCGTCGGCCGCGTGCGTCGGCGGCGCCCGTCGGCGGCGCCCGTCGGCCGCGTGCGTCGGCGGCGCCCGTCGGCGGCGCCCGTCGGCGGCGCCCGTCGGCCGCGTGCGTCGGCGGCGCCCGTCAGCGGCGCCCGTCGGCGGCGCCCGTCGGCCGCGTGCGTCGGCGGCGCCCGTCAGCGGCGCCCGTCGGCGGCGCCCGTCGGCCGCGTGCGTCGGCGGCGCCCGTCGGCGGCACCCGTCGGCGGCGCCCGTCGGGCGCGTGCGTCGGCAACCGCGCCCGCGGCCGACGCACGCGGCTCTCATCACAGCACTCTGATGAAATGTGCACACCTTTTTACGGTGTCAGCAATGAAAATTGAGTGGCAATAAGGAGACATTCGGTCGGTAAATGTTTCTTGCGCTTGTCGATACGGTGGATCAGCCAGGCGGACATGCCATTGTTTGTCATCATATCGTGTGCCTTTGTTATCAGAGATGAGACCACAGTACTCACTCGGGCGAACGAAGTGGATTGATGGTAAAATGCACCACGATGTGTTGCACCCTACTGTTTCATTTTCATACACATCGTGATAGCATACGAGAACTCCCACATCTGTGAGCGCTACATAACCAGTAGCAGTTGATGTACCCCTAAGCCTAAATAATCAATCAATCAACTGCCACATCTGGTGACAAAGACCGGTCGCTGACTTTATGTTCATCACAATTGGCTCCGCCAGAATCGTGCCAATATCCTGCCACTTGGCTTGAGGCGCGGCGAAAAATAACGCAGGTCGCAATTTGCCAGCATGCTGCTGATCTGCATTGCGAGTACAGTATTGCCCGTATTCCAACACGTGTCCGTGTATAGACAGATTCCAACAACGTGAACTTTTTGCTCCAGCTATCCGAGCCGGTATGCATAGATTCTGAACTATATTTCCGTAGATACTTGGTGATTTTTCCTCACCAAGTAGTAGAACCTCCAGAGATGCTGTTTATTTTCATGACTTGAGAAGTAAAAGCATTGTTAATGCCCATGTACTTCCAAAACTTAATTTGTTTTTATGTGCATGACTACAAAGCATAGCTGATTCAAGGGGAACTGGGGTATTCCCCCACCCCGGTGATGGAGATGTGACACATTTATGGACGCGGATTGGGCAACGGATGGAAATCCCCGTCTGTTACGGCTACGAATACGGATTCGATTGGCTTATACGGATACGGATCGTGACGGATATGAAAATGTATACCATGTGATAACTCTAGTCAGGATATGCGGATTCCATGCTGCCCATTGAAGCTACCAGGGCGCCTCTAGGGAGCTGGCATTATGGCCTTTCACAGTCCAAAGTCCAATTTGGGCATTAGGATCAGTGATGAGGGATTCCAATTTGAGGTGGGAGCTTTATGACTGTTCTAGAGATTGTAAAACATTTCGAAACTAAACATCAAGTTTTAGATGATCCCGCAATATGTGTGAAGTCGTCGGCATCATTTTTTCACGTCAGCGTTTATATTGATATAGTTTTAAGTTCTCAATAAATGCTCTCCTGAATAATTTTATTACGTCATCTCGCCCGTGGCTCTGGGAAATCTCGCCGCCAGTGTCCTCCCACGTTGGAGGCGCCGTAGTCCCAATTATTACATAAAATACAGTATTATTTGGCATAGAGTAAGCGCCGTACTTCAGGCTGTGATTTTGTGTGGTGCCTTATGCCTGTCTAAGTTGAAATCAACAACGTGTACGAGTTTAGAGCTTATTGATGTATCTTGTCGTCATTTGCCACTCTGCTCACGTGCGTTGCTCATCAATACGCATGTTTGTTGACTCGAATGATGGACCCGACTCCGCGCAGAATGCTTGGATCCGTGAAAGAGGGAGGCAGGGAGAAAGGGAGAGAGAACTGCTCTCAACCACAACAAACATCCTTCCGAGCTCTGAACATGAACAACGTTGCCATCCTAGCATGCTCTGCGCAGGTGCCAGTGAAGCCAGCAGCGCCGCCCACGGCTAAATACTGCGCCGCTGCACACCGGTGTGCAGCGGGTTAGCGCACCGGCCTGATGACAGGCGGCCGGCGGCCGGGTGAGAAGTGGTCGGACCGACACCGGCTCCCACGGCCGGTGGTCCGGATTTGGCGGCGGCAGCGGCGACGTTCCACCGGTGATATCTCCGCCAGACGCGCCGGAAGCGGGGTCGCTGCGGTTCCGGCGCCCGATGACCCGCCGTCTCGGGCCACAGCTCGGTCAACCGGAACTACATCCGGACCAGCTGCGCCGTCAATTTAAGGACTTTCGTGCTGCTCCGACGTCATGGATGGGGTGGGAAACGACTATTTTGACGTTGAGACTACCGGAATCAGATTGTTAACGCTGCAAAGGAAGGTTTAGTTTTTTAAATGCTTCATGTGCTTAATTTATGCGAAGCTGACTTAAAGCTAATTTTATTTCACACCTCAAACTAACAATAATAGCAACACAGGCACAACACAGGTAGTTGCCAATAGTAACCGTCGTTGAAAAATGGGCCTTGATGCTTTGCGCTTGATATCGGCTAAATGTGTTTGTCACTGGAGGCTGCGTGAACCAGTGTATGGACATTTCGATACTTCAGATCTTGTGTTGTGCTTTTTGGATTGCCGACACCCAGGCCAAACAGTGCACATCAGCTTCACTTCCACAATTCGCCACAAGGATCCTCTCCGAAATCAGATAGTTACACGTTGTCCGCACAGGTAACCTTAGAAATGAAAGTATTTGGTTCCTTAGGCACGCCCGTTGGTAACACATGGTGAGGTACAGTGCGTGGGTAACACATGGTGAGGTACAGTGCGTGGGTAACACATGGTGAAGTACAGTGCGTGGGTAACACATGGTGAAGTACAGTGCGTGGGTAACACATGGTGAAGTACAGTGCGTGGGTAACACATGGTGAGGTACAGTGCGTGGGTAACACATGGTGAAGTACAGTGCGTGGGTAACACATGGTGAGGTACAGTGCGTGGGTAACACATGGTGAGGTACAGTGCGTGGGTAACACATGGTGAAGTACAGTGCGTGGGTAACACATGGTGAAGTACAGTGCGTGGGTAACACATGGTGAAGTACAGTGCGTGGGTAACACATGGTGAAGTACAGTGCGTGGGTAACACATGGTGAAGTACAGTGCGTGGGTAACACATGGTGAAGTACAGTTGCGTGGGTAACACATGGTGAAGTACAGTGCGTGGGTAACACATGGTGAAGTACAGTGCGTGGGTAACACATGGTGAAGTACAGTGCGTGGGTAACACATGGTGAAGTACAGTGCGTGGGTAACACATGGTGAAGTACAGTGCGTGGGTAACACATGGTGAAGTACAGTGCGTGGGTAACACATGGTGAAGTACAGTGCGTGGGTAACACATGGTGAAGTACAGTGCGTGGGTAACACATGGTGAAGTACAGTGCGTGGGTAACACATGGTGAAGTACAGTGCGTGGGTAACACATGGTGAAGTACAGTGCGTGGGTAACACATGGTGAAGTACAGTGCGTGGGTAACACATGGTGAAGTACAGTGCGTGGGTAACACATGGTGAAGTACAGTGCGTGGGTAACACATGGTGAAGTACAGTGCGTGGGTAACACATGGTGAAGTACAGTGCGTGGGTAACACATGGTGAAGTACAGTGCGTGGGTAACACATGGTGAAGTACAGTGCGTGGGTAACACATGGTGAAGTACAGTGCGTGGGTAACACATGGTGAAGTACAGTGCGTGGGTAACAAATGGTGAAGTACAGTGCGTGGGTAACAAATGGTGAAGTACAGTGCGTGGGTAACAAATGGTGAAGTACAGTGCGTGGGTAACACATGGTGAAGTACAGTGCGTGAGTGAACGATGCGTGAGTGAGCCTTGCGAAAACGACCCAAGTGAGTGATCGTTTGTGAGGCAGAATATGCCCTGCCGTGTTGGGAACAGAAGAAGCATTCTTCAGCACATTAAAGCGCACTTTTCTCTGGATTCTCCTGCCTTCATCAGCATTCAATCGTTCCGATGGATCCTTTCGTACTTCAGTCGCTGTTGCTGGAGTACTCGTTTATGATTTAAAAGATTGCGGCATAAACATGGTGCAAGGATAGATGCTATTAGTCATTTGCAGCTGCGTATAATAATACATATGCAGAGGTGCTTGAAAAGAAAGTCCTGGCACAGGAGTGTAGGCGCGGCCAGGTATGTAGTGTTCGGCCGGCAGCCCAGCTTGGTGTGTAGCATACAGCTGCTGGCGTGGCCCAGTATGTAGTGTGCAGTTACAAGCCCAGCTTGGTGTGTAGCATACAGCTGCTGGCGTGGCCCAGTATGTAGTGTGCAGCCGTCAGCCCAGCTTGGTGTGTAGCATACAGCTGCTGGCACGGCTCGGTGGGTAGTGTGCAGCTGTCAGCCCAGCTTGGTGTGTAGCATGCAGCTGCTGGCACGGCCTGGTGCATAGTGTGCAGTCACAAGCCCAGCTTGGTGTGTAGCTTACAGCTGCTGGCGTGACCCAATGCATAGTGCACAGCCGCCAGCCCAGCTCCTTGTGTAGTGCTCAGCTGTGGACATAATCTGGTGTGTAGTGCATAGCTGCCAACGCAGCGGTGTGGTGTGCAGCACCTCTGCTGCACCAGCACCTCTGCTGCCAGCACAGTTTCGTGTGTAGTGCACATCTGCCGCTACAGTCCAGTGTGAGCTGTTCAGCACTACGGTACAGCTTGCTGTATAGTGTGCAGCTGTGCAGCTGCCAGCACAGTTTCGTGTGTAGTGTGCAGCTGCCAGCACAGTTTCGTGTGTAGTGTGCAGCTGCCAGCACAGTTTCGTGTGTTGTGTGCAGCTGCCAGCACAGTTTCGTGTGTAGTGTGCAGCTGCCAGCACAGTTTCGTGTGTAGTGTGCAGCCGCCGTTAGAGTCCGGTGTGGGTCGCTCAGCTGACGACACAGCTTGGTGTATGATGTGCGGCTGCCAGCACAGTTTGGTGTAGTGTCGTGGAGATGAGCATTTGTTTCGGAACTGCAGTACGTCATGTTTTTTTATGATATGAAGCTACCCACTATGGGACACAATGCGTATCTACAAGAGCCATGTTCATAAGTTACGGACATGTGTTTTTATGTACAGTGGCAAGGATTATAACGATTAATGTGCTTGGATGGTGAACAATTACCATGTTCGGGATATGTCAGCCAGGTATCAAACTAAATGCAAAACAGTTTACCATATCGAAATTCGCTTAAATAAATAAATAAACAATGATATATATATATATATATATTTGTGTGGGGCGTACTGTATGTATTATGGTGGAGGAAGTTTGTTGATATAAATGTTGTGCACAATAGCGTTTTTGTCATTTGAAGCTCCATTCAACTTAGTGACCTGACATTGGGTGAATTAACTTGAAACAAACAAACAAAAAACATCCATGTATTCATATTCCACTTTTGTTTGAACAATCATTCATGACAAATGCCTAAATCCACATCTAGAAGCGCATCGAGATGAAGTCGTAATCTGAATCTCAATTTCCCCAGCTCGAATATCTTAATATCCTGGTTCATTTCTACAGCGTGTGCCACCAATTGTCGTGAGGTTCGACAAACATCACAAACAACGTCTTGAGCGATTCAATAGTTATCTCAGGAAACCTCAGAGAGATCAAATTAACCACCTTGCGCTTTGAGGGTTGATTTGTCACTCTATAAAGAGCTATCAATGGGTTTCTGGATCTTATTAGGGAACCGACGGCTGGTTATACATCTTATTTGTAAACATCCTGGGCATTTTTCCCCTTCAGGTTACATCGACATAGACTTCTGTCCAACGAGCCATTCAGTCATTTTTGATACTACATAGCGACTACGTGGGCCTCGCAAAAAAACTAAATTTTGCTGAGCAGAAGCTTGAGCACAAGGAGTGGGGATGAAATGAGTGTGAGAGATAGCATGCATTAGGTTCCGGATGTATCCGTCCAAGGACTGTCCAAGGACGTATTATCTTCCAAAATAATAATTGTTTGAAGGTTGATTTCAGGAAGCCATTCCTCCATGAATGCTTACTAAGCTAAGCATTCTAGAAGAACAAACATCATGCTCCCTGACAACATCTCATCGTGCTGTAAATCACCACGAAAGTTGTGAGCACACCAATAATGATGCAGGCTGTCTTCCCTTGCAAACTTCCTTTGTATTAGGGACGATGTTTAACGCTTTAGGTGTCATGGCACGACTGGAGAGGAGCTTCAAATCTCCCCAGACCGCTCTTGAACTCGAACATTTTAAACGTATAATTTAATAGGCAAATGGCACGTGAAAAACCTCATTAGCGCGTAACCTGTACTGGGCTAAATAGGTCAGGAAATATATAAATTAATTGCTATTGAAGCTTAAGGACAAATCGAGGGTGCTAGTTATGTGGGGCGATTTAATATCCATTAATGGATGCAAGTTTCCGGAGGACTACTAAGCTAAGCATTCTAGAAGAGCAAACATCATGCTCTCTGACAGCATCTCATTGACACGCGAGCCCCGACCAACCACCCCGGCAGCCGCAGTAGCTTGACGGTAACACAGCCACGGCACACGGAAAACCTGCCACCTGCTGACCGCAGGAAACTTCTGCACTGAGACATTACTGCTCCCAGGCACGTGCATTCGCTGGTGTCGCATACGGTGCCTGTCGCTCGCACTTCTTCTGTCCTCCCGTGGGTGTAACCCGTTCTCTCACCTTTCTCTCCATTTGCATCTCTTTCTTCCCTTTGTTTATTGGTTGGTTCACGACACACTTTATGCACATTCACGGCTAATGGCGCCGCCCACACTGTTTCGCCGGTGGGCCGCGGGATTGGGAAATGTCCTGTGTGGCGCTAGAGTCGAACCCGGGACCTTTGGTACCCTTAGCCCGACACCTTAACCACTCAGCCATCCCCGCCCCTCTTTCTTCCCCCTTGTCCTCGCTCAGTCTCCCTTCCTCTGTCTTTGTTTCTCTCTCTGGTTCTCTCTCCTCTCTCTTTCATTCTGCCCCTATCTGTTTCACCCCCTCATTATCTGCATCAGCCGGCCTCTCATCCTGTGCCTCACCCTCCCTTTGTTCAGGCCAGTTGTCGGTTGTAGCCATGTGGTTTGGTCGTGTGATTTGGTAGTGTGACTTGGTCGCATGGTTTGGCCGAGTGATTTGATCGTCTGACTTGGTCGTGTGAGTTGGTCGATTCTGTCCCCATCTGTGTCACCCCCTCTCATTATCTGCATCAACCTGTCTCTCACCCTCTACCTCACTCTCCCTCTGTACCGGCCAGTTGCCGGCTGCAGGCGTGCGATTTGGTCGACTCTGTTCCGCTCTGTCTCACCCTCTTCCATTCTGTGCATCCTCTGTCTCCCTCCGTTCCGGTCAGTTGCCGGCTGCAGGCGTGTGATTTGGCCGATGCGTGGGGTCCGGCCGGACGTATTTTCTCCGTTCCGCCGGAGCGTTCCCGGTAATGGCAGCTCGCATTGGACTGGCAATTCCAATCAAGTATGACACCGGTGCGCTATTTCTGACGTCGACGACCCTAATGACCAGCGCCGCCGGTACCGCTGCGGTCCGCTCCATTTACCGCCGCAGCCAGAGTTTCGGCCTCCGCCGTCGGTGACGACGACGCGCGCCGTCCGGCGACGGGCGGCGTCGGCCGCCGACGGCCGACGTGGCCGGGCCGGTTTTACAGCCTGTTTCCGCCAGACTGTCTTTTAACTTTTACGCCCGGCGAGAGTGCGACTTTTACGCAAGAGTGCACGCAAACGTGTTCGGGTCGTGGAGGGGTGGTGGGTCCGTGCCGGTGCCGCGACAGTAAACAGGCTGGCTGTTCCGCGTGGCACCAGCTGGCGTCTCTGGGAACGCCGGTACAAACACGGCGGCGAGCCGCAGCGGACTGACTTGACGCCACCAACTCGAATCTACAGCTAGCATAACCCACAGTATGAGCGCCGGAAGAGCGAAGGCATGAGGTATGGCTTCTGAGCTGCAAATACATGACTGGGGATCATGGCGGGCCGACATGTCCTGCGCATAAGGCAATTGGCACGCCCTTCTGGTATCTTGTGAAGGCATAAGTTTATTACATCCAAGTTTGGCGGAAGTGTGGGCATTTCAGATGTTTCTAAAACCGAGTTCGGCAGAGTGCATTGGTATTGAAACTGTGTACACCACGTTCAGCGAGCAGCTTGATTTTGGAGTTCTCTCAATTGTGGCATAGGCATATTGAAAACCAATTTCAATTCAAACTGAAATTGACCGCCAGTCTTGGGTTCCTCTGACGAGTCTTGCGTCACGTGCCTCACAGCTGGATGGACTGTGTCCGGCTATCCCAAGTTGGCCTAGGTCTCACGGTATGTCACGTTCCAGCCTCTATCGCAGCTTTCCAGCCTGGTTCACAACCTGTTAGCACACCATCTATTAAGCTGCTACGACCAGCCGGCCAATCCGCTCCGAGGCACGTGGGTCACATGTCATGACGTCATGCCACATGACGAGTGTTCGATATAAAGCAAGCAGGTCACATGGCATGACGTCTCACCACGTGACCAGTGTCGGACGGAATTCACACAACTACCCTGGCAGACACGAGACGTAGCCACCTAGCCGCCCAGCCACATAGTCTAAATTGAGCAGAAATGAGCTCAAAGACAGAAATATTCTTAAGCACTTTGGAGAGAATACTGTAGTGAAGGCTAGTGAAAATCGAAAGGAGGCGAACGGGTTTAATCCTGAGTGCAGAAGTTAAAGCTTGAAACAGTGCACAAGAAAGAAGCCACAAAAATTCAAAAGTGGAACGGTCGTGACGACCTGGTCAGATGGTTGATATCAGCTGTTGGCAGTGAGTGCATGACATGTACTTGACCCAGAGGAGCATGGACCCATAAGAGCACGGTGATTCGTTTGTTATGCATCATCATCATTGCACTGATGATGTAACTAAAGAATCCTTGGTTGATTGTGGCTTTACGGCACACTCAGCAGTTGAAGCCATATATGGCGTCGCCTGCCTCTCACCTTACCAGACAGGGTAGGCACGACGGTAAATCGAACCATGTACCTCACGCTCACTTCAGCCATCGAGCTTCCGATGCCTTAACGACTGAAGGATCTACCGCACTATTTTCCTCGTATGGTAGGTAGCTTGCGGACTCTTAAGCTAACTAATATCACGCTTACCATTGCTGAACATTATTCGCATTGCTTGAGGTTTTGAGGTGGTGCGCTCATTTTTGGCTTGTGTGGTTATGCAGTCTTGGTACCCATTTATGCTGGAGCTGGCTTCCGCTTTGGTAATACCATTTTGATGCGCAAATAGCCTCTGAGCAGCTTGGTCCAGAAGAACTGTGATTGGATCAGTCACTGTGGTTTGGATTGAATGTACAGGTGGGTAACAGAAAGTGGAGTAAGATGTGCCGGGAAGGAATGACGGGAACCGATCCTACATATCAAACTATTGGCCCCACCAGCGGCAAATTCATGGTTTACGCCAGTCGACATTTCGCTGGTGGTCGTGGCATAGAAGGTAGAATAGGCACTTATGAAGCAAACTTGGGAAACTTAAAATCATCACGGTAAGCGGAAATGTTTCTGTCAACCTTGCTAACACTTTATTGTTCCGTAGTTAAGTTCAAGAATTCAATTTTCTGTGTGATTATAGCTCAGACAGCGATTGTTTATCAGGCACGGCCATTAAGATCAGTTCCAATGCAGTGACTGAATTATTTGTATCAATTCCAATACACCATCCAATCCATCCAAACCATCCAATCAGTTCCAATACAGCCCCCGGCTGACTGCTGTCGCAAGCCGGGCCGGCTACCTGTCGCCCGTCGTCGCCGCACGAAGACCAGTGTCCCGTGTCGGCTCGCTCGCGGGGACCGCGTGACGCCCGACGACGGCTGGGGCCCGGCGTCTCGTGACGCCACTGCCGGCACGTGACGTGACACGGCGTGGCGTGACGCCGCCGTGGCCGCCACGTCCGGTGTTGGCGACAGGACGGGCTGCCATCCGGCCGTCCCCGTCGCTCAAAGCTCGGTCTCTTCTGGCGATCGTGCCGGCTGTTGAATCCGCCGAGCGTCCCGCCGGTGTCAGGCTTCACGGGCGTCGTACGCTCGTCGGAAGTCCATAAAATCGCCGGCGGCTATTCGTTTTGGGCGGGCGCGGTGTGCAACGGCGACTTTGGAGCGACAACGGCGACTTTGGAGCGACATCGGCGACTCCGGAGCGACAACGGCGACTCCGGGGCGACAACGGCGACTTCGGAGCGACAACGGCGACTTCGGAGTGACAGTCTGCGTTCGTCTGACGCGCGTCAGACGTTCGTCCACAAGTGGGATTCGTCTCGACTTTTAGTGAAGCTTCTATGGGCGCAGTGCTGCACAGTTGCGCGCCAACCGCAGCTCCAACACCCGTCGGGAACGTATCTGGACGGGGTGTTCGCGATTCTCGACTGGTTCCATTCCGTCTTAGACGGACGTCAGACGGCCATGCAGTCTGAAACGGGCGCGGTGTGCAACGGTCGTACTCGACAGTGCATGCAGTCGGTGTCGGAGCGCCGTGTGTGGTGCCGGCTATGGGAGCGGCTGACACACTTTGTCAGCTCAGTCCCAAAACATGCCTCCTGACTTTTCGTCAGCTACGAATGTTGGAATGCATTGATCTTCGTGACAAAGGCGGCCTCGACTCGCTCTAGAACAGACCGTTTAGCCACTACGCCCCCCGCCCGTGTAGTGGTTCCTAATATTGTGTGTTGTGAGACGTAGCAAATAATTTACGACAAGGCATCAGGATGATTTGGAGGTTATTACAAGCTACTCTTGATGGAACGTACTTACATCGGATAATTGGTGGGTATCAGCACTGCGATAACTCAGGCTATGTCTGTGGACATATCTGCTGTTGCGATGAACGATAGGGTAAGCAGCTAACGGGAGAAAATCAAATTACCCTGACGTATGATGGAACGTGAAACCTTAATCTTCAAGAAATTGGCCTCATGTTCACATGAGCATGGAGCTCACCACAATGCAGCCATACAGAATCCAATGTCATCTCACACTTATAAAACATCCGTACTTCTCGAAAGTATTTTTTTTCACCCGAACAATGCCCCTAATTTAGCGCTTTTGCATGCAGCCTTTCGGCAGGGATGCAGCCATTTTTTTTTAAGAGAAGGGGAGTGCTTGTCAACCAGGATCGGAATCAGTGACATATAATCGGTGAGGGAGTAATTATTTCTGGGGCCCATGATTATTTCCCCCACCTTGGTTGGCGTGAAAGGTCCTGGTTCGACGAAAGGGGCCCTGTACTGGTGGAGATGGTCCCGAACCGATGAAGAGGGCCCCGTGTTCCCATGTGCAGACACCAAGGGCCTCAGTCCGGTCAACGTGAAGGGCCTCCAAGCCGACGGAGGAGGCCCCGGATCGTTGGAGGGCCCACGAGCTGACGGTTAGACTCCGACCAGTAAAGAGGGTCCCTGAGCCAACGAAGAGGCTTTTTGAGCCAACAAAACTGATCACTGAGCCCATGATGGCGTCCCTAGCGGCCGGAGAAGGGCATGAGCCAACATGAAGGGTCCCTGAACCCACTGGCGCAAACAAGGTTTTCCTAAGAAGGCTCACTCATTGTTAAAGGGCCTCTGGTGGACTGAGCCCCCTTTGAGTGACGCGGGCCCTTTGACGACTCAGGAACCCTTGCCATTGGCTCAAGGGCCCTCTCTACTTGCTGGGGCTTTGTCAGATCGAGGGCCAGTAACGAATCCAAGAGAAGGGGACGAAGGGGTAGCTGCCGCCTCCCTTTTAGAACCAGAAATTCCCCTTCCGACTAGAAAATGTACCCTCTTCGGGAGGGGACGCCCGAGTGGATCCCCGCTCGATATTTATTGAGGGAAAGCAGCCCTTTCGCCTGGAAAATAAGCCCCTCTCATGCACCATCTCTTTTTTCAACGAAAGACATCCCGCTGACAATAAACGTCACCCACCGAGAGAAGTGGCACCCATCTAAATAACGCCCCAAACTTCGGCAAAATCCTACATCAGTCAATGCCTTGAATTAACCTTTTGGTCTGGCCTGTGGTCACCCAATAATCTTGTCTTTTTGTTTCATCACAACTGCCTATATGCCGAAATGCGATTCTTCTGCTGATCTATGAAGCCTGATATTTGACATATTTATAAGGTTGTCCCAATAAACGACACTTCTCTCAATCGATGACGTGATTTTGAAATTGACTAGCTCGGCAACTTCAGGTCACCCAACACAACATAAGCCACCGTGCTACTCACTACTCAACTGTGATAAGCTCAACTATGTTAGGGCGGAATACCGGGAAGGGTTCGGGAGACATACCGTAAAATGTATGTGCCAATAACATTATTCCCCTCTACGGTGAACACTTCTTGGGATGCAAACGGCTCCAAATCGCTGATGGCATAACGTTGTGCCCTTGGTTGCCAGATGCAGTACCTCGAGTATATCTGTTATTCGTTCGTATAGCTGGACCAGACCTTCCGCATAATACCAACTCTTTGTAGATGTTCTGTGCACCCTCTGCTTCCTGTAGATCTCCTGTATATCCTCACATTCTTGTGGACCCCTACACATCGTTAAATTTTTGTAGATCTTCTGCGTATCGATCTCATGGACGTAGACCTTCCTGCATGTAGATCTCATGAGCTTACATTTTATGAACGTAGAGTCCATGCACACTGCAGTATTTTTTTTGTAAATGTCCTGCACATCAGTGAGTTTTTGTACATATTTTGCACACCCGCTGCTATTGTGGGTCTTCTGCACGTAGATCTGATGAGCATACATATTATGCACCTCCCAGTGTTTCTGTAGATCTCCTGTGCACGCTTTGTTTTCGTGGAGCTCCTACACGTATATCATGCGAACGTATATCTGTTGAATGTAGACCGACCGACACGTATACCTTATGCACATATAATTGTGCACGCAGATCTTCTGCATGCAGATCTTATGAACGTAGATCTTGTGCACATAGATCTTATGAACGTAGATCTTATGACCAAACACTATTACAGCATATGCGCAGATATATTAGTAGCGAGATCACGGGGGCTTAAAGGGGGAATATCCTCCTTCATAGATGCCGATATTTCATTTCTTAACATTCATACCTGTCTGATGCCAGAGCTAGCCACCCACTACTTCAACTCAACGTTCAAGGCTTGTCACCTTGAAAACAAATTGGCTTCTCTTCTGGCATCCAGTCCCTAATTATTGAAGGTTGTGTTCGTTACCGAGGCGCATCTTCATATCCGTTTTTCTCCTGAGACCTGTCAAAATGAGGAATGTGTCAGGCCTCATTCGTTCTCAAATTCACGTCATGGTGACTTCCTTGGAACCAATACAAAATATGATTGCACTGAACGTCTTTAAGCAACATCTTACTTGAAGAAAATAAAAGCAGGCAGATCTTTCGCGAAGGTATATTTAATCAAACTAATCACAGATTTAATCAGTTAATCAAAACATTTGCCACGGATGTCATGAAATACGCACCCGCCCCCGCCCACCTCCACCCACCTGCCTTTTTACCGCGGGAAATGCCCAGGGTTCTTATCCCCCAAAGAAATGTATCAGACTGCCGGTAAGAGCATCTGGCATTTCATTTATTACACGCCCATTTATTCTACCTGTGCTGAGCGCTGACCTGACACGGCGACCGGTACGTACACGGTTCCCACGCCACCGCGACCGGCATTCGGCGCAAACCCATCCAGCCAGCCAGCGTGACGGCGCCTGTCGGTCGGCGACGCTATGTCACCGCTGAACGCCGGCACCTGTTCGGATGCATGTCAGCCCTGGGAATCATTGATCCGTCGGAAGATTAAAGGCTGCCGACGGTACGTGCCGGCGGCCGGCGAACACACGTTTTATAGTGGTCGGAGCAGGTCGGGGCGAGCCGACGCGATGTACGCTGGCGCTGGGGGTCGGCGGTCGGCTGGTGATGACTGCGCTGCTGCTGACCGGCCGGCTGGTGATGACCACTGCTCCTGACCGGTCGGCTGGTGACGGCTGCACTACTCCTGACCGGCCGGCTGGTGACGGCTGCACTGTTCCTGACCGGTCGGCTGGTGATGACTGCACTGCTCCTGACCGGCCGGCTGGTGACGGCTGCACTGCTCCTGACCGGCCGGCTGGTGACGGCTCCACTACTCCTGACCGACCGGCTGGTGACGGCTCACTACTCCTGACCGGCCGGCTGGTGACGGCTGCACTGCTCCTGACCGGCCGGCTGGTGATGGCTGCACTACTCCTGACCGGCCGGCTGGTGACGGCTGCACTGCTCCTGACCGGCCGGCTGGTGACGGCTGCACTGCTCCTGACCGGCCGGCTGGTGACGGCTCCACTGCTCCTGACCGGCCGGCTGGTGATGGCTGCACTACTCCTGACCGGCCGGCTGGTGACGGCTGCGCTGCTGCTGACCGTCTGGCTTGAGCTCCTGACCGGCCGGCTGGTGACGGCTCCACTGCTCCTGACCGGTCGGTTGGTGATGACTGCACTGCTCCTGACCGGTCGGCTGGTGACGGCTGCACTGCTCCTGACCGGTCGGCTGGTGACGGCTGCACTGCTCCTGACCGGTCGGCTGGTGACGGCTGCACTACTCCTGACCGGTCGGCTGGTGACGGCTGCACTGCTCCTGACCGGTCGGCTGATGACGGCTGCACTGCTCCTGTCCGCCAGCTGTCCGCCAGCTGGAGCGGCCTTTGCCAGAATCTGGCAACCACGCATGACGGGGATAGATTGCAAGGGGGCTGGTGGACAACAGCGTGAACATAATTTCTGATGACCTGGCACACAGCGAGACCAGGCGGGCGCGGTGCATACCGACGCCTGAAGGCATCGAATGCTCCGCCGAGCTACCGCAGGCCGACACCACTGTCGACCGCACCGAACGCAGCTTGTGCTGCTGGCACAGCGCGCGCGGCCTGTGCTGCTCACCCGAGGCCGGCACGGGCACCGTGGAATGTCGCGCTCACTCGGACAGGAGCCTGGCCGGTGCGGCGACCGACCGGTCGCGGCGAATGCCATCACTTCCGGAGGCGGGCCGACCGGCCGCACCATTCGCGGCCGGCGGCCGCGTGCGGCCACGTCCCGTCATGTCGCGACCCGTGTTCGGGTGTTCGGCCGTGGCGCCGGGGTGTTCGGTGGACGCGTTCGGCCCGGCCGGCTGGCGGCCGGAAAACGGCCGGCGGCCGGCCCGAGATATCGACACATTCGCTGCATTCCGAACACGAAAAAGGCAGCATATGTTGCTGCCACATTTCCTGAAATCCTGCTGTCAGCTTAAGCCCGCAAAAAAAGTTTGGAACGATCAGCGCTGTCAGGTGCCGTTGACATGATGTGGTGTCAAAATCAACTGCTACCGACATGACTAGGTGGGTGTCAAAACTAACTGCTATTGGCAAGCTGGGGAGGAGCCAGATATGAACAATCCTAGCCACTGGACGTCGATCGGCTGAAGGGAATCGGCGCCTCCGCCCACCTAGCGGTAGGCCCGGAGGAAGAACAGCATGACATAGAGAAGGAACGATCGGACATTGCGTTTCAAAACTTGCTTCGCTCAATCGCCATCGTCTGCATGATGCTTTGTATGTCTTTATTAGTATAGTAGTAGCATAGTACTAGAACAGTCGTTAGTATTTATTAATTTATCCTATGTGAATTGCCGCGCAATGACGAGAAGCCAGTCGCTCTTTACATTAATTTTGTATCATATTTCTTCCCCACGATTACCAAATACAATCCTAGGCCAGTTGATACAGATTGCCACTTGCCAAGTCTGGTTTCTCTGGCGCTATGTCTACACTTGACTTTATGTTTGACTGTATGCTTATACTTACGAGCATAAACATTAGTGGAACTTGCTAACAGCTAACATTGCCTGTGAGGGTGCTGATAAGAGGATGCTTCCCGTCCCATAGCTTTCTGTTCTTTATTTCGGAAGCTTATGTTTTATAGCTCTGAAACATGGCGACTTTTCTCACCTTCATGCATCATGTCAACATAGGTTTAGGCTTCTGCAAATAATTTGGATACCACCATAAATTAATGCACTGGGCACGCCCAAATAGATTCGGGGCACGCCACATAGGATCCCATGTTTGAAGTTTAAATTATTTGAAGGGCAAGGCCAACATGGGGGGGGGGGGCAAGTGCGCTCACTAAAGCATGCACAGATACACATCTGCCTGTGAAACACAATTCAATCTAGTCTCATTAGAGACAGATCAATCGATGCACTCACGGAGACATGTTCTGTCATTTTAGCGTATCTAACAAAATTATACTACGCATCGGTATACATGTACTTCGTATCAAAGCCGTATGTACGCGTGGTATGAAGGGAAGGGATCAGAGCATGACTCATGCCTTTTTGGGTCTTAATAATTAGTCCTGCGGTAAATAAAAATGGCACCAGCTCCTCCACTTTTCTTCCGCGTTCTCATAATGATGTCCGGTAAAATGTCATATGGAAATGCGGTATATTGTGCACACTGTTCATTTGGTTTCTTAAGGATATTTTCTCCTTGGGGATACGCTTCAGAGCATCACCAACTTGTCCAGAAGTACGGACTTGAAGAGTTTTTGAGTAATATATACCTCGAAATAAAGATATCATTAAACTGCAACTGGCATCAGGCAATGTTCCAAGCTGTCGGGACTTGTGGTGTGGTCAGCAGGTGATTCATGGCTCTCAGACGCAGACACGCTCCCAGTCGACGCTGCCGCCACATTCTGGAATACTTCATTACTTGCTATTGTCTTTTGCTTGCCTCCCATCAGCGGTTGTCGGCACAGCCTTTGAGCGACCATTCCCGGCATTCCGGCCGGTTATAAATATGATTTATGTCGGCAGCGGCCGGCCGTGGCAGAGCGCGCGGAGCAGGAGAGAGCGGCCGGCGCGCGCGCCGTCCCGCTGCAGCTGTGCAGAAACGCCTCGTCACTGGCGACGTCACCGCCGACGTCACGGCCGGCAATGCGCCGCTAAAGTTGGTGTCGGGGTCGGACGGATTGTGGGCTTGACCTGACCTGACCTGAGACCAGCGGCCGTGCCATGCATGGGATGGGACAGTGACGGTGAGATGAGCGGCACTGATGCGACATCGGCAGCACAGGTACGCAGAATTTTAGCCGCGCTCCACCGTATCGCCACAGCGCGGCACAAGCAACATGCACGCCGTTGTGGTTTCTGCAAAGGGAACGCCGCTGTGCAAGGTATCCGACTTCGGGCCGTGACTGTGCATGCAGCGGGTTACCCGGTAGGTATGACAGATTATTTTGCTCCGATGATTTGATGGCAGCGATAATTAATTGCCATCGTACGGCGTAAGGTCCAATCAGTCAGACACATGAATCGTACCGCCGGATTGAGCCGGCCCGCCTAACAGGCAGGAGTCCGCCTGTCTCGAGGCACGCACCGGTGGCCGACCGGACGGCCGGACACGTGATGCTGGTTAAGGTTTTCGGCCAGGAATTTGTCACTTAGTAAAAAGGCGGCACTTACAAGCTGGAGGGAAAACTGCAGCGGAGGAAGGGCGTTTTCCGGGTCTCTCGCAAGACAACGAAAAATGTTTAACTGTAACTATGTCGTGTGTTGTACTACGCCAGCACATGTCGAGTCACACACGCTGCATTTCTGCCATAGCAATGGCCCAGAAAATATAGTTGTCTATCCTTCGAAATACCTCTCATTTGCACAAAATGTACGATTATAAAAATTTTCAGGAGCTTCAGTTGAGCGATCGGTTTTCTTTTGTTCCTTTCCTCAAATGATGACTAAAATTGCGATTTAGGTTGATTGCCGACAAACCACCGATTGTCGATTGGACGTTTCAGGTGCACAGTTCGGGGGGACACGGTATAATCACGTAGCAGCAGGCCGGCCGTGAACTGGATTATCCGTTTCAGGTGCACAGTTCGGGGGGACACGGTGTAATCACGCAGCAACGGGCCGCGAACTGGATTCATGTAGAGACAGTCGGTAATGCTTGCACTTTGTGGATCATATGTGGGAATGACAGGAGTATGGCGATTCATTTTAATTCCACATTTCACATGCTTGCATACTTGAGTTACAGCTCATAATAAAACATCCTTTGAGAATCATGGGAGCATCATTCATGGTAATTACCTCAATCTATTATGCTACTCCAACACCATGGCACATTAATGTGTTAATTGAGAAGTTTATAAGACGTGTTCTAACCACATATACTAGTTTTCTGCACTTATCGCCACACATTGTAACCGGATTTCAAGTTATCGCGACACGCTTACCGCGACAAATTTATCACGACGTTTGGAGTGTCGCGATAAAAGGGTTTACATTTCATAGATACGAGCATTCCCGACTTAAGATGACTCGTGCTCAATTCGTGTGAGTTTATGTCAACCAAATAAAGCCAAAGTTTTAACGTTACACGAATCCCACGATAATTGGCCATGTTATCTTGACAGAAAAAATGGACTAAGCAGATAATATAATATTTTCATATGGAAATTTAACAGAGATATGGTTTAATGCATTATACAACACCCTTATACACATGTCTGCCATACAGAAAAGTTACTTCGGCGTCACTTTTCACTCCTGCATATCTTGCTTGGATTGCCAAGTTCACAGTGCCCACAATGCTCATTTATGAGTGGCGTCACATGATTTAATGTCCATTTTTAAAATACTTTGTTTTTCTTACCGGTGCATCATTCTTAGCTTGTTAAAAATAACTTTCCCACTTGTTGCTCGAATGTATTTAAATATATGATCAGATAGAAACAGGCCTTTCTTTTTCCATCATTTAAGATATGCACTTCAGCTATCACTTAAACTATGACGACAAACGTAAAAAGATCTCTCACCCTTGGCTGCTAACTTATTATTAAGCTCACCTCGTTTTCTTATTGGAAGGCCTTGGGTCCTACCGGCCCTCCGACTTTCAACAAGAAGCTTGTGATCTTATGGCAATTTGCCAGCCCCGGGCGATAATATAATCTTCCCACCCAGGGCTGATAAACTGTCTGAAAGTCACCGAAACCGATACCGTTAGGCCCCGAGGTCTTCCAGCACGAAAACGTGGTGATTTGGGAAATATTTATCAACGAAGGGCGTGAGATTTTTCCGGTTTGTTGTCATAGTTTAATGATGGTTTAAATGCATATTTTAAATGATGGAGAGCAATGCCTGTTTTTATCGGAGCTTAGATTTCAATACAATTGGTCAGCAAGCAAGCGGCAGAGTTTGCTGAGCAAGCGAAGAGTGATTGTATAAAGAAGACTTGGAGGTTTTCGAACACCTTATCAGCAAGAGCCTAAGCAAGACATAAAAAACAGGAGTGAAACTTGATGCCCAAATAAATAGTTTTTCCACTGCTGTATGGCAGAGGTGTGGTATCAGAATCTGGTATCTTATCTACAATATATACATATATATATATATATATATATATATATATATATATATATATATATATATATATGCACGTATATATCAGCCAATATACGAGTACATCCACGTATGTGTACCTCTGTGTTTACGTACATTTGCTCTTCGGTACATTTACCATGAGTACAGCTGGTATGTGCACTTTTGTGCTCAGGCATATTTGTGCTTATATACATTTGCGCTTAAGTACATTTGCTGTGACATACTTTTGCGCTTACGTACATTTGTGCATATGTACATTTGCGCTGAAATGTTTTTGTACTTCTCATACATTTGCGCTTACGTTCTTTTGCGCTTGGATTTGGCATAAGTATATTTGCGCGTACCTATGCGCCAATTTTGCGCTTACGTGCATTTGCACTTTTGGTACTCTTGCACCTATGTACGTTTACATACCTTTGCCATACGTACATATACTTGCCATACACATTTTTGTACTTGCGTACATCTGTGCTTACGCATATCTGCCATGCGTAATTTTGCTAATGCGTACATTTGCTTGCGCACATTTACTTACGTACATCTGTCATACGTACATTCGTCCTTACCTATATTTGCTCTAGAATCCACTGAAAAGCTCTGTCCAATATCCTCTGTGCAATTTAACATTGACGAACTTCACATCCAACCGAAAAAGTTAAGTGTTGACTCGAAGCACAGCCATGTTCATCATCTCAGAAGGAATGAACAACACACTAACTGAAATGTCAATCGATTGTTCTTCTTCAACTATATTAAACGTGAACCATTGGCAAGGCACACATGACCTGCCGGAGGTCAAATTGGGTCAAAGGGACAAGGCTATTGCTACATTGGTTACTCATGAATCATGATACCTAAAAGACATTATTGACCCGGATTGATATCATTAGGTAGCCCTTACAAAGCTGGGATGCTGAAATGTCTAGAACCATCATACATCATCCTTGATCATGATCATAGATGTATCATGATTTATCATAGCTATATCATGATCTATCATAAATGTATCATCATAGATGTATCATCATATCATATCAACATGTATCAGCATGATCATGATCATACATTATCTACTCTAACTTCCCCTGCTCCTTGTCGAGTGAGGGCTTGGGTTTGCTAAATGAATCGCACGTGGCATTATCAAAATGACTACACGACTATTTGGGTGCCTCTTTGCTGCCACACATCAACGTTGCTTGGCTGCCGGAAGTTCTTTTGATGTCATGACTGCGTGTCAAATAGGGTGTGTGCATTGTGCATTGCGCATGTTGTTGATCTGGCGCCATTATAACCTTTGCTGTTGGTGCGCCCATGGGACAGCGATCATCATCAGCATTAGGATACAGATAGGATATAGGCAGGTTATGTGTAGGACATAGGTAGGCTAGAGACAGGAGAATAACCATATACTAGAATACGGGTAAAGGTTAGTAAATATAAGCTGATATCAGGTCTAATTACGTACGTTTAATTACGAGGGTGCTCTGGAGGAATTGTCGTGATATGCATGTTTATACGTTCTGGAAAATGTACTTCAGTATTTGTCAGTGATCACTCTTGTTTCCGCCATGTACGCCTGATCGCGGCAACGCATGCAGTTCATTCTCATGATCGTGTATATTTTTCTATAATTTTTGACTTCGCAATAATTGGCTTTCATCTGTTGCCCGTATCAACTGAAGGAGGAAATACTAAATATGACTACCATAGTCGATACTCCCGTGCATTAAGAGCATCATCATCACCATCCTAATTAGCGTAGGATGGCTTTTAACTGCGTTAGCATTCATCATTGCACTTTGTATCGCATGAAGGAATAGAAAGGGAGACATATGACATAGTACCTCATAGCAGAGCATACCGTCTCATGATACAGAAGTTTTGTGTTTTTTTACATAATATTTCCACACCCAGATACATCCACATCACTGCGATGGGTATTATTTTGCCGTCGCAATGATATGAAGCACTTTAAAATCAAATCATAACTTGCATATATATGTATTGCAACAAGGAAAGTAGGTTGGTGGTGAAAAGGATGCATAGGTCACATCAATTTTAAATATAATAAAGACGGTTGATTGGTGGTGAAAGGGACACCCAGGCAGCCTCATGTCAGCCATCACGGCTCCATACCCACCAATCTGGGAAGGATCAGGATGCAGGCGTCGGTAGTTGGATTAGGAACTAGAGTTAATCATCACAAACCATAATGCATAAGGATAAGTTGGCGATGATAGACAAGGTGAAGCTTGGTTCGCTTCGCTTATTCTCAGATTTTCTGGCTGTAGCATTCGCTTTTGTTCGTGCTCGATCAAAGACATACTCTGTATATTTGCGTTTTTTCACTAATCAGGCATCTCTGTCTAACCAATGATTTGACTAGTCGCGCACGTGCCTTGAACCACGTGGATCTTGTAAACATAGTTCAATTTTTCGAAGCGGTGCTGTCCTACATAATTCTTCACAAATGATGATGTTAATAGGAGTTTATTTTTTATAGGCGAATATCATCTTCACATATTGGTATGTATGACACTAAAAGGCAGAAATTATAACATCACCGCCTTCCACCAAAATATGTCGTCAGCAGTATTATGCTGGGATGTATTCAGCAAAATTAAGGCAAATTTAACAATGCTTAATCACACAACTGCACTCTCCGGCCCCGCCTTGCTCGTAATCGTCGGCATGGTAATGATGTTCTCATCTTAAGGTTAAAAACCAACGCAGTTAAAGGACATCGAACGTTAATTTTGAACTGCCTGCCATTCAAGGACTTCATCGTGCTAGTCGCAAGGTCGTGTCGGGACGGAAATTCTAGGTCAGAAAGTCAAGAACTATCGTTCGTATTTACCTACCGTAATACCATGGTAGCATTACACTTTAGCCTTCCAGTTGTAATTTCGCAGAACTTGACATCGCACACATTCGTACGAAAATCTTCGTACTCAAATCTACGACCGCACATGATCGTGTTCGCAAGTGTTCGTGCTCATACTGTCGTACGCAAATCTACTTAGGCAAAGATATCGCACTCGGAATACTTCTTGTGCGCAAAACCTAGCATGCGCAATGCTTCCCGCTGGTAAAACTTCGCACATGCAAAACTCGGCATGCATAAAACTTCGCAACACTCTTGGTATACAAACCTTGGAATGGCAAATATTGGTATGCAAATCTCCGTAGGCAAATCTTCCAAGGAGAAGATGTTCGTACATAAGTCTTCGTATCGCAAATCTTCGAATGTGATATTTTCGCATGCAGATCTCCGTTGAGCATATCATCGCATGAGGAAGTCCTCATACGCAAATCTTCCATTCGTGTATTTAGAAATTCATCGGAGGATGCAGTTCGTTCGTTCACAAACTATCAGGGCATATTTCGACATGGTGTGAATTATTCGCGATTGTGCTCCGTGAGGCATAATTTTGTCCGTGTTACAAAACTGCCTGTTTAGTGAATCTATTTTTCAGGTTAGGTAAATGCGGCCTCCAGACATGTTCACATTCCCTTTTCTCTGCTTTACTTTGGCATCTTGATTTCGTACCACTTTGTTACATTCCTCAACGTGCACCACAAGAGCGTTACACGTTCTATGATATCTAGCATCTCGTGTGTGTTCATATACTCTTGTCGCCACCCCCATATTACAGGCAAAACTATATCTCACGAACCGCCATCGTGAGCAAGTCACACGATGTCGAATTATTCACTGGTAATTTGTGAGCAAACGAACTGTTTTTTTACTTTCTCGAACTCGAACGACTTGATGTGCGGATGGACGCCGATTAGCCGAAATTCTTGCATGGTTACAATCATCCCTGCATAACTAAGGTGTCATCGCACGTCTTTGCCCGTATACACCTGTGCATACATGCATGCATATATAATACAGATTACAATGGTACAAGATGAAAAGGTTCGATAAAAGGTACACCAACGTTTCGGCTTGATGCCTTCATCCGGGTGACATAAAGCCGAAATGTTGGTGTACCTTTTATCGAATATATCATCTTGTGCCATTTTAATTTGTATTTGACTTGTCCAATTAACTAATGACAATGCATGCATATATATATATATATATATGTGCGTGCGTGCGTGTGTGTGTGTGTGTGCGTATGTGTATGTGAGTGTGTATGTATGTGACTGTGCATATGTCAGGTCACATTTGGAATACTGCATCCAAGCTTGGTCTCCTAGCTATGAAAAAGATTGTTCGATTTTAGAGAGTACAAAAGAGGGCTACACAAATGGTTAATGGCATAAGCAACCTGGCATATGAGGAAAGATTGAAGATATTAAATATGTTTTCACTTAGATATAGAAGGCTGAGAGGAGATCTCATCGCGGTCTTTAAATTTGTCCATGTTCTGGAGAGGGGATATCTTGGGGAAATGTGTGAATTAAACAGAAATGATGCAATTAGAGGTCATAAATTCAAAATTAAAGTTAACCACAGCAGAACAAGGTTAAGGCAGACTTTCTTCACCAACAGGGTAGTGGACCACTGGAACCAGCTGCCAGAAAACATTGAGGGTAGCAGCACATTGAACATCTTTAAAAATAGCATAGACAATCATTATAAGAATAGAGGGCTTGCTTTTCAGTATTACAAGGAGGGCTGATTGACATATTTGGTGGACAACTGGTTCAGTGTACAGAGTGCAACCAAGAAGGGCCCTTGTGGCTCATAATTGCACTAATCTTTTATGTCTTTATGTCTTTATGTATGTGTGGGTGTGTGTGTGTGTGTGTGTGTGTGTGTGTGTGTGTGTGTGTGTGTGTTTGTGTGTGTGTGTATCTATGTATGTATGTATTAGGAGCGTATAGAAGGGAGGGCCACTAAGGTCATGTGCCCTCCCCATGACAAGGTGGCGCCCGTCTGGCCCGGAAAGGCCAGATATTCAAGAAGGTTCGAGCCTTTAGGAAAGCTCGAGGAGTGTAACCCCGCCCCTAACCCCTCACTCAACGGAATTTTCAGCCAAAGACGCCTCTCGTAGAGGACGAGGCGACCATTTGAGACGACAAGGCGCCCTTCAAGGTGCTCGAGTGCATATCCCACCCCACTCAACGATGTGTTTTCGATCGGATGTGCCCCTCCGAGGAAATGTTCCAATCACCATGAAAATTCCTGGATCTCCATAATATGCATGCATGTATGTATGCATGTACGTGGAATGCGATAGGTGCCTTTCGGCTTGCTATTGGCTCAGGATATCCGCGCCAATGTTTCTAAGGTGGGGAGGGGGATGTCCTAATGCTTCCTAACCATGCCACTGAAATTGCCGTACGCATGCATACATACGCACGTTGATCTCCTAATCATGTTTTCAGTCAATTGCATTATTTTTCCTTGAATTTTCCAGCAAAAATCAAAAGATAGAAAATTAAAAGCATATAATTCGCACTACAAAGCTGTTTTGGAAAGCTCTGATTCAGCTATTTCGTGTTGCCTTGTTATTGTCAATATGTCGTTCAGGGCGCATGCAATAAACTTACTTTTAGAACGTTTCAAGTCATATTTCATTCAGCTGACCTGGTATTGACCTTACAATTGGATCACTATTAGAAGACTTCAGACGCTATTATTTAGACTCTGGTGTTTGAAAAATGCTTATAAAGTAATGACAAAGAATTAAATCGGAAGATCCAAATGTAGCTTGTGTCCTGATGTTATTCTAGTAACCTGCGGCAGAGGCCACTTGTTTGTTTATTTGCATCTTTTTTTCTTCTTCTTAGTTCGTTTGTTTGTTTGAAATGCATGCACTCATGTTTAACTTTGGCTGTATTTTGTACGGTTTATTCTAAGGCCTATCGAGTCAGGTAGGACAATAGCGTCAGCTCGCACCAGTTGAACCAATTACATTGCAGCATTTTAGTGACAACAGCCAAATACTTTTCCCCAAAGTGAATTCAAAATCCATCAACCAATCAGCGGGTTTGCTTCAGGCAAACTCGCCGATTCATCAGACAAATTCACCGGTTGAAAATTTTATAGGGCGCACGTGCTGCCACGCCAGCGAAGCTCCCGCGGGAAGAATTTGTTATTTGAATGCAAACACAGCTGTGTTGTATGAAGTTGCTTTTCACGGAAGCTATTCTTTCAATTGTCCCAACAATTCTGCACTGCAATTGGTGAACTTGGCGCGCGCGCAGATAAAAAAGTGATATCGATCACAATCGCCACATGCGTCACATATGTAGCTAAACGACACATCAGCAGCTGATTGCTACTGTTTATGGTTGGGTTTATCCATGCTGAATGTTACAGTGCATGTTTTAAAACCGAATTGCGATTGGATCGTGACGTGACTTCATACCCACTCCAGTTCCGTGACTTGAGCAGACTGGAGCCTGCTTTTTAAAACACAATATACGATCGTCCGTTGTTGAAAGGTAGCTAATTTTCGAAGCGACATCCTAAGCGGATTGGGAACTATGTCAGAAAACATCAGCGGCGGGGGGGGGGCGTTTAAATTGAACCCAGCACTGATGGCGTGAATCGATGCAAATCCACCATTTCAGTATAGATCGAACGCAGGCTCGATATCACATCATGCTTATCACATCATCATTCCGTGGTTGCTATGATCCAAACGATCTCATCATGCGGCGCACATCTGATTGGAAAGCAGCGTTAAACGAAAGCCCGACCTCCCTTCCTCCCCCGACAGCTTGACCTTCACTCCTTCCTAACAGTTCGACTTCCCCTCTTCCCAGACAGCTTGACCTCCCTCCTCCCCGACAGTTCGACTTCTTCTCCTCCTCGACAGCTTCATCTCCCCTCATTCCCGACACAAACACTTTTTTCAGCGACCAAGTTCGAAAGTGCCCTCCTCAAAATTTCGCCGGTGCATTCGTCCGGGAAAATAGAGTCCCCAAGTAAGTTGTCTCACCCGATCACATTTCGTGGACCCGCCCAATTTATGACATGAAGTTTTCCGAAAATTAACTATTGACGAAGATTAGCATACGCAGATTAAATTACGAAAATATGCGAACGAGCATTTGCGATTACGAGGCTCTGCGATACGAAGATTTGCTCTGAGACCACGTGGTAAGGTACGTGGTACGTGGAAAGGACCACCCAATCACGCCGAGACCATTATAGCTCACTTCGCGCGCTTGGAGCGGTCGAAGTGTTTATTCGCTGGAACCAGTGGCCGATGCCAAAACCCAGCAGACTACAGCGGTGGCGGAGCGCACCGCACGTCCATAACCGTTCGGCGTCCCAGCGTTGACACCCCCGCTGACCAGCGCGCCGATAGAACGGCCCGAGTAATGAGTGCGAGTTGTCATGGTTACGAGTCAGGCCCCGCCTCCATTGACGCCCGGCGTGCGCAGAGCAGTGCGGCGCGATCAACGATGGCGGCCAACAGTCAATAGCCGCCGCCGCCGCCGCCGCCACCGCCGCCGCCCGCGCGAGTTGCCCGCGAGAGTCGCCCGCGCCCGCCGCCCTCGCTAGCGCCAGTGCAGCCGGCGGCGGCCGAGTGCCATGAGTTGTGCCCAGGTGATGTACCAGCCGTACACAGTCGGCGCGTACGTGCCGCAGGATTCGGCGTTCGGTCGGGTCGGGTCGCCGGCCGACTCGGTCGTGGACCACGTCGTCAAGGAGCAGGTGAGTGCCTGGTGAGCCGCCCACTGTGGGGAACATATATGGTAATGCAGCCAGTTGGCCGCATCGCTGATGGTGTGTGCATCGCAAGCAGTCACGGGCCGCGGCATGTGTTACTTGAGGATGAGACCTAGGCCTTGTCTTCTAGATTAAAAGCAGACGAATCAATAAGAAGAAGCCAGCTTGCACTTCTGGGTGGGGTGCAGTAGGAGAGGAATGTTGCATAATCACCACCATTTGAGCTCCTCCCAGGATATTTTGCTCGACGCACATGGTTTCGTCCTGTTGTTTTCATCTATAATTATTTGGTTATATTTGCTTTCTATATTTTTTCATTTGTTTCACCAATGCCGGTGAATCCTGGGAGTGGATCCTGAGAGTGGGAGGCGAATTAGAATTCCCAAGTTTTGAAATACTGGCGTCGCTTCGCAAGCTGACGGCTGATGTTATCGCCAGTGGTGTCGCCCGCGAGCTGACGAGAGCTGCATGTTTTCTCCTGTAGTGTCGGCGCGCAGGCTGACGATAGTCACGTGTTATCGCCTGTGGTATCTCCGCGCAGGCTGACGATAGTCACGTGTTATCGCCTGTGGTATCTCCGCGCAGGCTGACGATAGTCACATGTTATCGCCTGTGGTATCTCCGCGCAGGCTGACGATGGTCACATGTTATCGCTTGTGGTATCTCCGCGCAGGCTGACGATAGACGATGGAGTGGGGTCGGGATCGGGGGGGGGGGGACGGACTGCGTCTCGGGGAGCAGGGCGCAGCCGGGTCAGCCTCCGCTGCCCTTATCGAGACTGATCTGTGTGGCTGGACAGAATCATGTGGCTGTCGTCTGCGGTAGGCCGAGGGGCGGTGGGGACTGACTCGAGCTCGCTGTCACGCTCGGGGACACATCACGGTCAAAGCTGCCCATCCCATTCATTAGAGCGTCTTTTCTCCATCACCATGCTGCCCAGCCGACTTTCGAATGAATCGTGGGTGAAAATATAGGGAATATTTATTTGGAGGCTTTCTGACGTAAGATCGCATGATAGAGCTTTCCAAAATAATTTGAGAGGGAGGGAAAAGGTGTCAGATTTGTTCAAATCAAAATAGGCTGAATGCCATTTACCCCCAAAGGTAAAATGGCTATGGATGAAAGGCATTGGGGAGGGAGTCTCGACCACTACAGATTGTAAGTAGTGGGACTGTCTAGAATATTAGCTATATCTTTAATATATGAATATATCTCAAGAATATCAAATCCGTGGGGGTGTAGTCCCCCTGCAACTCTTATCCCATGTGACCTCCAACGCAAATTGAACACTTAATTATGATCAATTTGGAGAAAAGGTGTCTGTAGCCGGGAGCAAGAGTTCAACTGGAATATATTGTGTTCTGTTTTCTCCTTAAAATGCCTTTCCTGCCTCCAGTACAGCTTATTGTCTCTGACGCTGTGATATCCCGCCTGGTAAGCTTACTGATACTTATTTTCACCACCATTTGAGGTTTTGGCTTTATTTGTTCATCTCCACCCCCCCCTCCCATGTTCAAAGGCACGCATCTCAATGACCATGCAAAACGAAGGAAATGTGTACATTACTGATACGAATTCTTTCGGCAATGCCCTACTGTTGCTTTACCTTACACTAAGTACCTATGTCATATTAAGTCGGTGTTGCATGTTGAGGGCATAGAACAGCTGTAGCGAGGGAGCACTGGCAGCGTCAGCCCACCGCATAGCCTCCGTAGCGTCAGGGACGTGGGTAGGGGACTAGGGGATGGCAAGGGAGCACTGGCAGCGTGAGTCCACCGCATAGCCTCCGTAGCGTCAGGGACGTGGGTAGGGGACTAGGGGATGGCATGGGGGCATTGGCAGCGTGAGTCCACCGCGTAGCCTCCGTAGCGTCAGGGACGTGGGTAGGGGACTAGGGGATGGCAAGGGAGCACTGGCAGCGTGAGTCCACCGCATAGCCTCCGTAGCGTCAGGGACGTGGGTAGGGGACTAGGGGATGGCAAGGGAGCACTGGCAGCGTGAGTCCACCGCGTAGCCTCCGTAGCGTCAGGGACGTGGGTAGGGGACTAGGGGATGGCATGGGGGCATTGGCAGCGTGAGTCCACCGCATAGCCTCCGTAGCGTCGGGGACGTGGGTAGGGGACTAGGGGATGGCAAGGGAGCATTGGCAGCGTGAGTCCACCGCATAGCCTCCGTAGCGTCAGGGACGTGGGTAGGGGACTAGGGGATGGCATGGGGGCATTGGCAGCGTGAGTCCACCGCGTAGCCTCCGTAGCGTCAGGGACGTGGGTAGGGGACTAGGGGATGGCAAGGGAGCACTGGCAGCGTGAGTCCACCGCATAGCCTCCGTAGCGTCAGGGACGTGGGTAGGGGACTAGGGGATGGCAAGGGAGCACTGGCAGCGTGAGTCCACCGCGTAGCCTCCGTAGCGTCAGGGACGTGGGTAGGGGACTAGGGGATGGCATGGGAGCACTGGCAGCGTGAGTCCACCGCATAGCCTCCGTAGCGTCAGGGATGTTGGTAGGGGACTAGGGGATGGCATGGGAGCACTGGCAGCGTGAGTCCACCGTGTGGCCTCCGTAGCGTCAGGGATGTTGGTAGGGGACTAGGGGATGGCATGGGGGCACTGGCAGCGTCAGCCCACCGCATAGCCTCCGTAGCGTCAGGGATGTGGGTAGGGGACTAGGGGATGGCAAGGGAGCACTGGCAGCGTGAGTCCACCGCGTAGCCTCCGTAGCTTCAGGGATGTTGGTAGGGGACTAGGGGATGGCATGGGAGCATTGGCAGCGTGAGTCCACCGCGTAGCCTCCGTAGCGTCAGGGATGTGGGTAGGGGACTAGGGGATGGCATGGGAGCACTGGCAGCGTGAGTCCACCGCATAGCCTCCGTAGCGTCAGGGACGTGGGTAGGGGACTAGGGGATGGCATGGGAGCACTGGCAGCGTGAGTCCACCGCATAGCCTCCGTAGCGTCAGGGACGTGGGTAGGGGACTAGGGGATGGCATGGGAGCACTGGCAGCGTGCCCACCGCATAGCCTCCTTAGCGTCAGGGATGTGGGTAGGGGACTAGGGGATGGCAAGGGAGCACTGGCAGCGTGAGTCCACCGCATGGCCTCCGTAGCGTCAGGGACGTGGGTAGGGGACTAGGGGATGGCATGGGAGCACTGGCAGCGTGCCCACCGCATAGCCTCCGTAGCGTCAGGGATGTGGGTAGGGGACTAGGGGATGGCATGGGGGCACTGGCAGCGTGAGTCCACCGCATAGCCTCCGTAGCGTCAGGGACGTGGGTAGGGGACTAGGGAAGGGCATGGGAGCACTGGCAGCATGAGTCCACCATGTGGCGTTCGGAGCGTGAATGACGTGGGCCTCCAGTGTCACCTCAGTCTTGAACTTTTGAGTGGAAGGCCTTCTCTGAGCAGAAAATGGTGACTTTCATATAATTTATCATCCTAAAACAGTTCGTGGTCAAAGGGAGCTTAACGGTAATAATGATAAGGTACACTGCGAACTTTTTTTCTGCTGGTGCTAAATTTTTCCAGTAAATGTACCCGATTTATCTTACTTGGAGGGGATGTTTTGCTAAGCTGAAGGTGTACAACTATCTTCACTGGTGTATCTAAGGAATCCACATTGGGGCTTGGTAGGCTAAATGCGGTGGCTATTTGTAAAATGCCTCGAATCCCGAAAGGAATGACACATTTTTACTCTCTATTTGACACATTCCACTCTTTCTCTTTTTCCTCTCACCCACCACAAATCCTTTCCCTTTTACCCGCCCACCCATCGAAATGACCGCGCCGGAAGCTGCACTTCGCAAGCACCTTCGCCTATATATATGTATATATATTTATACATTGTGTTTTCTGATCAGGTACTTCAGAAATGCTTCTCGAAATAAATGCTCAATTTACATTTACTGCCCGTTATATTACTATATTTTCAGCAGTCTCCGCCCATTGTAGGCAGAGTCGGTGCCAGAACCCTGGTTTGTGGAAGTGAAATTAAGAATATCGCATTTCGAAAGCTTTGGCAGATTTTAACAGCTACAGGATAGCATTCTTTGGGTTTGGTGAAGATAATATTTGCCTCATAAAATTGTCCTATGTTTCGAGAACGTGCCATTTGAGTGGAAAATTTCATTTTAAAAATCGGCCTCTTGGGAGGGGCATGGCCCCTGTGCCCCTAGATCCGCCCCTGATTGCGACGCGTGTATCATGAGTAAATTGTTGGCAAGTTTGTAGTCAAATCGCTCACTGGATCATATACGCCATCCATTTTAAGTATTCCAGTTCTTTAGATAATGGAATACTTAAATGGACTAAATTTAATAAACAAATAAATAAATAAATTAGAAAGATAATGCCCAATAATGGACGAAGTCATGCGAAAATATGCAGATATGTACCTATATTTCTACACGATAAACCAAAAAGAAACCAATAACGAAGCCGACATAAATAGCATATACAAGTGTGTACGTAGTACGTTCGTACTTGTTTCATATTATGATAATGATAATGCAGACACATACTTAAGAATACTGTTGAAAGGCAAAGGTAAAAAGCCAGCCAGAGCAGTGGCATTGTTTCGAGAATGCATTCGATTCCTGGTGGATTATCGTGAACAAATAATCCTTTACCGTATTTACTCGAGCGTAGGGATGCAGGGATATATATCGATCTAGTCGTACTGGAGCGCATAGTGGGAAGGAGCGAAACTGGGAATCAACCTTACTGATGTGAACGTTTAGCAAAAACATTATATCATGTTGAATCTTGCGTTCACTCAATTATCTCATGATAAAGTTATCCAATGAATATTGGTATGTAATGGAGACAGATGCAGCGGGTGGTGGAGACTAAGAGCTGAACAACATAGTATTGTATTGCATGAGCATTGCAGCATAGTTTGTCTGGAACAGCTACAGTTCACACGGATTTGGTCGAGAGAGTGCAGCACATGGTCTTGACGTGGGTCAACTATCCGATTCCACCATATTCTGCGTCTATCTCTGATTATATATATATATATATATATATATATATATATATATATGAAATGTGTGTACGTACATATGCACGGCCATCCTCACAACACTCCATGAATGATGATATTATGTTATTTTGTGAAGAGAGTCTCAACTGTATTAAAGTGGCAGCGTCAGCTTCCATTGTACGATACTGTTGCAAGATAGACTTTGGAGACAAAAGCGCGAAAGCATACTTGCATTCAAAGGCCTTGGGCTGCATGTAGTTCAAATATTTAATGATTTGAAGAAAACAACTTGACACAGTTTGCTCAATTGGACAAGACACTGGAACCTTCCTGGTTATGTAATATGCAAAGCTAATTGTTAGAGACCCCACTGCTGGTCATCTGCATCATGTTCTGTGGTGGTGGATGCTACGTGCTCTATGGTAGTAGGTACCACGTGATCTATGATGTTGGGCGCCACATACTATGTGGAAGCTGATGTCACATGTCCTGTAGTAGCGAACACCACGTGATCTGTGTGTAGCGGACACCACATACTCTGTATAAGCGGATGCCACGTGTCCTGCAGTAGCGAACACCCCATACTCTGTAGTAGCGGGCGCCGAGTTATCCGGGTGGTAAACACCCCTGTGCCCTGTCACGGGTCCAAAGTCTCTCCACTGATATCCACAACACGTTGGAAACGGGGCAACAATGGGCTGTAAGTCGCAGCCCATCATATATTGTAGCCCCTGTAGACGGACGATCCTCGGCAAGGCTGCTGTTCACAATTCCGAAGCTGGCTTTGTTGAAATCCAATTTTGATGTTGCGAAGTGGAATAACAACGTACTTTGGAATATATTCGTGCCGGAAAGTCGAAGTAATGCTGCAGTTGCGGTACTTCCAATGCACCATTTGTCACGTGCGGCTGTGACCGGGGCTATAATGGTCTCTGACCGACAATACAATGGGCTGTAGCCGGGGGTACAATGATCTCTAACCGATGATGCAATGGGCTGTGGCCGGGACTGCCATGAACTGCATGGCCGAGGGTACAGAGGCATGGACTAGAATGCACCCTGGCCGGGATCGCACTGTACCCTTACCGGGGTCACAATGTACTGTGGCCAGAACTACAACAGAGTGCTGTCGGAACTACACACAATGTGCCGTGACTGGGGTTACAAGGTACCGTGATGGGGTCCACAATGTACTGTGACTAGGCCCACAATGTGCCATGACTGGGACCAGAATGTACTATAACCGGGACTACAATGGACTGTGGCCGGAACTACAACGGAATGTGACCGGGATGACAATGTACTATGGCAGGGACCAGAATGTGCTATGGACAAGGTTACAATGCAATATGGCCAGGACTACAATGCACTTTGGCAGGGACTGCAATGTACCGTGATCGGGACTACAATGAACCATGGCTCGGACTACAATGAACTGTGGCCGGGAGTATAATGTACTGTGACCGAGGCTACAATGGGCCATGACCGGAACTACAATTGACCATGGCTCGGACTTCAATACACTGCGGCCGGGATTACAATGGACTGTGCCCATGAGTGCAATGGATCGTGGCTGGGACTACAATGGACAGTGGCCAGGAGTACAATGGATCGTGGCCAGAACTACAATGGACCGCGGCTGGAACTACAATGGACCGTGACCGGGACTACAATGGACTGTGTCCATGAGTACAATGGACAGCGGCCAGGGTTACAATGGACTATGGCCAGGAGTACAATGGATCGTGGCTGGGACTACAATGGACCGCGGCTGGGACTACAATGGACCGTGACCGGGACCACAATGAGTGCACTGTGACGGGGACCGCAATGAACGGTCGGCAGTTGGAGTCGACGTCGGCGCGGTGCGGGAGGGTCGGGAATGTAATCCGCCGGCAATCTCCGCAGATGAAACACGGAAACGGCTTGAGGAATTCTTACGCAAAGTGATGACAAATTAGTCGGCCCGATGCCGGCCGTCCGGATGCCAGCCGCCTGATACCGTCTTCGTGCCGAGCTGGTTGTTTGCGCCTGTCACATTCCAACAATTCACGTCCACGCCGATGGCGGGCCCAGATCTGCACACCCACATGTGCGACTGGGTCGGCCGGTGCCCCGCGCCGCGCCGCGCCGCTCCGAGATGCCGCGCCTCGCCCGGCGCGCCGAGCGGTACGGACGGTCACCTGTCCGCTATTGCAAACTGGCGCACCCGCCGCACGGCGGCCAGGCGACACGGTGGCGGCGGGTGCGAGTCGCGACGGTCGCGCCGATGGCGCCAGGAGGATAACGCGTCCGGAATGGAGGAGGGCCGAGGCTGCGGTGAACCCTGGGTGGAGTTTCAGACCACTTTGGTCAGCCGGATGGAGTGACAGACACGGAAGCACCACCGACGGTCAAGAACGCCACAAGCTGACCGGACTACGCCTTGGCCATCTTACCCATAGCACGGTGAAACTCAGCACCTACTCCTGTGATGGGAATTACTTAAATGTTCCGGTGCTACTTTTTGGCTACTATCCAAGCCTTTCAGGGGACGGATAATCGCGTACTGTTGGTATAGGTGAAGCTTCCTCTATCTCGAGTACGGCTCAATGAACTTCAATATTCGATTGAGCACATTCAGCATATTTATATTTTAACATTGGACCGCTTAAGCGAGCCCTCCTGTATGATTTTAGCTTGACAGCTAGCATTATTGGTGCCTCTGAATATTTATATTTTACTTTTACTTTACATACGGAGCAAAAAGCGCACGTCTAATCCAGTCTGTAACTTTCCAGGAATGTAGCACCTGCATTTGGGAATCCTGGCGTTGTCAGGATAAGAAACTTCGCCATCAGTTTCGGAAATATCACTGTAAAGTTAAAAGGCCGTCATGCATGTCACGGCTGGCTTTACCCGGAGCATGCGCTTAGTTTATGACCTTCATCACACGTTGCCTTTTCAGCTTCGGTGATTTATGCCCTCACAGATTGCTCTGTCGAACAGTACAGATCAGCTAAAACTACACTCATCTGCTATCACATAATAGCACCAAACTAAAGGTTGGTGCTATTATGTGTTACACCAAATTTCAAAAATTACTTTTCGTACTCGTGCCAAATCTTCCACTGTATCAAACTGGGCAAACCGGTCAATGCATCGGCTGATCAGCCGCCGCTTTATAATCGTGATGGAAATCAGTAAACGGCACTTGTTCAGCATGGTTTGCATTTCAGTGTATTTATTTGCAGGCAGGTTGACGTTTGAGCACTGTCGGATGCCCATCGCAAGAGCAGGCTATTGTATTTTCATGCAAAATCCATATTGGAAACAGTGTGCTTGGCATCCCTAATTGAAGTTCTCTTCGCCTCATCCTGGTAATTCGAGGGCATGTTTTGTCGCCATGAAGCGTTTATTTTCGTATGTGAAAGGAGGGGAGACATGCGTGCGTGAGTGCATGCGCATGTGTGCGCATGTGCGTGCGTCTGTGTGTGTGGGTGTGTGTATGTTTGTGTGTGTGGGTGGGTGTATGTTTGTGTGTGTGTTTTGACGCACGTTTTCGTTTAAACACGTCCTGTGGGAATATGATGGTGCATTCCGCTATAATTTATTTTCTTCGACTTCCGAAGCATTTATCAAAGTTCTGAAACTTGGTGGTCTGTCACTAGCTTTGCATAGATCCTGTCAAAATCAACTCATCCTAGTATTACCTAGGGTGGGTTTGGTAGAACTTGATGTCAAAATGTACCATGTCATGCATCATATCACTCTTAACGTGCTTTGGATTATAATTAATTCACAATATTAAATCACTACTGCCGCCCCGGTAGCTCAGTTGGAGCCGCCCCGGTAGCTCAGTTGGTTAGAGCGCTGGCCTGCACTGGTCTCCCCTGTACTGGCAACACAGGGTTCGAGTCGCTTCGCGCGCTCGCGTTTAGCCCCCGGCCGGGACTGTCAGTTGGCAGCTGGCCCGATAAGGCCGGGGACGAGCTACCGGGCGGCCGTGTCGGTGCATTGGCGGCGCGTTAAACTTTCGGTCTAAATTCTGCCGTTGAACTGGAGTTCATGGATCGGGTGGTGAGGCCAGGGTTCACGCAACAAGCTCTGCTTAGGAATAGAACCCTGGTTCCTCAAGCCACCCCAGCAACAATTCGGATTAAATTTAAATTAAAAAAAAACTATTAAACACAGTACCAGGCAAAATCTGTGCCGATGTCCGATGAAATAGCTGGTGATTGCCCAACACTTGTCCAAGCTGAAGTTCTGTCCAAGAAAATTCTGACTTCAAAAATTGCATATTAGACTGTGCTTGACAATCAGATTATCTCCCAGGTATTTTCTGTATCCTGTCGGTTGTATCAAGTTCAATGACGACGTAGTTACATGCATATCTATATGCAATTAAATTAAGCGCATCTGTTTCAATGAGCAAATATCCTCAATAAAATTATCTTCCATAAATTTGAAATTACAGTTTTGCCTCCAACATTCATATGTGCTCAAAAGCAGTGCATTACATATAAATCTAGATCCATCCAATTCGTTTGGGGTCATCGTGAACAGGACTACCTGCTGGTATTACATGCACCAGTTTAATGGTCTGACGTCAGCCACAGCGTATCACGAGAATGTCACCACTAGTGCTCCGAGCATCGCCATTGGGTCCCAATACCGTCAAGTTGTTCGGCTTAGGTAAATCCGCAGGGTCCTGAACAATTATTCAGTGAGCATTGTCATCTTCCAGAATATTTAACATATGGCAAAAAAGTAAACTTCACCACTGATACCTGAGCTATCAATGGAGTTACCGTAATTCAGCAGCATCAGCGGGTCACCTCGCTGTGTTGCTCATCTGTCCAGACGGACGCGGACATCCTTGCGTTCGCTACAGCCTCAGACCCATTGCCATGCCAGCCACTGCCGCCGCGACAGCCTGCCGCGACACGGCAGCGGGATCCACTGGTCAGCCCCCGCCCGTCAGCCACTGGTCAGCCTGCCGCGACACGGCGGCGGGATCCACTGATCAGCCCCGCCCGTCAGCCACTGGTCAGCCTGCCGCGACACGGCGGCGAGATCCACTGATCAGCCCCCGCCCGTCAGCCACTGGTCAGCCTGCCGCGACACGGCGGCGGTATCCACTGGTCAGCCCCCGCCCGTCAGCCACTGGTCAGCCTGCCGCGACACGGCGGCGGGATCCACTGATCAGCCCCGCCCGTCAGCCACTGGTCAGCCTGCCGCGACACGGCGGCGGTATCCACTGGTCAGCCCCCGCCCGTCAGCCACTGGTCAGCCTGCCGCGACACGGCGGCGGGATACACTGATCAGCCCCGCCCGTCAGCCACTGGTCAACCCCCGCCCGTCAGTCAATGGTCAGCCTGCTGCGACACGGCGGCGGGATCCACTGATAAGCCCCCGCCCGTCAGCCACTGGTCAGCCCACGCCCGTCAGCCACTGGTCAGCCTGCCGCGACACGGCGGCGGGATCCACTGATCAGCCCCCGCCCGTCAGCTACTGGTCAGCCTGCCGCGACACGGCGGCGAGATCCACTGATAAGCCCCCGCCCGTCAGCCACTGGTCAGCCTGCCGCGACACGGCGGCGGGATCCACTGGTCAGCCCCCACCCGTCAGCCACTGGTCAGCCCCCGCCCGTCAGTCACTGGTCAGCCTGCCGCGACACGGCGGCGGGATCCACTGATCAGCCCCGCCCGTCAGCCACTGGTCAGCCTGCCGCGACACGGCGGCGGGATCCACTGATCAGCCCCGCCCGTCAGCCACTGGTCAGCCCCGCCCGTCAGTCAATGGTCAGCCTGCCGCGACACGGCGGCGGGATCCACTGATCAGCCCCGCCCGTCAGCTACTGGTCGCCCCACCCGTCAGCCACTGGTCAGCCCCCGCCCGTCAGCCACTGGTCAGCCTGCCGCGACACGGCGGCGGGATCCACTGATCAGCCCCGCCCGTCAGCCACTGATCAGCCCCGCCCGTCAGCCACTGGTCAGCCTGCCGCGACACGGCGGCGGGATCCACTGATCAGCCCCACCCGTCAGCCACTGGTCAGCCCCCGCCCGTCAGTCACTGGTCAGCCTGCCGTGACACGGCGGCGGGATCCACTGGTCAGCCCCCGCCCGTCAGCCACTGGTCAGCCTGCCGTGACACGGCGGCGGGATCCACTGATCAGCCCCCGCCTGTTGCAGAAGTACAAAGTGTGCGGAAGTCCTGCCGATGACGGCGTTCTGACGCCACCCGTGGTCGAGGAGGACCCACAGCAGCGCCAACAGCAGCAGCAGCAGCAGCAGCAACAGCAGCAGCAGCAACAGCAGCACGTCAAGTTCCTCACGTCCAACTGCGTCCTCGTCACGCACTACTGCGGCGACGCGGCCAACGTGGTCGATCAGCACTTCGCGCGGGCGCTCAACCCGGCTTACGACGCCAAACACGGCTCGGACGCCGTTAAAGGTGAGGTGTCGCACTACAGCAGGGCCGCAGTTACTGCTGGGATCGCAGCGGTAAACAAATTATACATATATTATATACATGCATATATATATATATATATATGTATATGTATATATATGGAGGGAGGGGAAGGAGCGATAGCAGTTTGGCAAGGGCATGCTATGTGACCACTCGGCAGCTCGGTTCGTGGGTTTTGCGACCTACTCTTGCTGAGGAGGAAACAACGGAAATGAGTTATGCGTCCCTGGGTCGCCGGTTAGTTATGAAGCTGTGTGAAGGGACAAGTGATGGTAGACATGTTACTTGGTTGAAAATCTACTTGCCTCCGCAAACTGTTAGGAATATTTGCAATGTAAAAGAAATGAGGCAGCTGGCATTTGGTTTCTCTTTTCATTTCGTTCTTCGCGTCAGGCTTACGGCAGCTGCCCACGGTCTGGCGCCCCACTGTCTGGCAGGCTTCGCTCCAGGACCGCCGTATTTCAGAGGGAAGCACTGGGTCTGCGCGGCTAGAAGAGGTGCACTGTTTTATTTACTCAGCATCACAAATGCGGTTGACTGCAGGTTTGGGACTTGTGATGCACGTAGGGATGAAACTGGCAGCAAGGTGCCAAATGCATTTCTTCCAGGGTGCATGCATTATCTGACACATACAAAGGATCGCAAATAGTTCCAAGATGACTCCCCTTTCTATCAAGAGGCGCAATACTGGGGTATTCTATACCAGCATAACGCTCCTGAAGCAGCAAAATCACAGCTACCATTTAAAATATAAACCGTCACACATTAGCTACGTAAAATACTTAGGCTGGTGTTTCAAACGTGTTTTCGTGTAGTACTGAATCGACCAAAATATAGACTACTTATCTTGCATAGAGACCATACGGCGGTTGCGGCGAACACGACTCGGTGCGGTTCGGCAGAGCGACATCTGGTGTGTGACTGCCGCCCTGTCAGCTTATTGTGGGCTAAACTGTACGGCAGCGAAATGCTCACACCACCTCCATCAACGGCATTCATAACTGATGGGGAATTGTTGCGGCTTGAGACCGGTCTACTTGTGTTGGCCGCTGTTCACTCGTTGTTATGATTTAGAACGGCGAGTTTTCATTCATAATTGCAACAAGATTTTCATTGTGAGGGACGGCGCTGTCCAGCTCTTTAATTAGCTGAGTGGTGGCCGGTGCAAATCCAGACGCCGACACGCCAAATCCATCCAGCCGCCTGCCGCCTTGACTGCGATCTTAGCAAACTAGATCACGAAGCCCACTGCCATCCAACCTCCCGCTACCGTGATTGTGAGCCGTTCTAATCAGCCCTTATTGTTTCCTGTCGATATAGCTAACCCTACAGCTCCTTCAATGCCGCTAATAGTCTCAGTCTGAAGCCTCTCTACGGCTTCAGGTAGTGCGTGCGTGATAGCCAGTTTAGAAACATGTCGGACGATACAGGCCGTATGCGTCGCCTATAAAGCTAGAGTAGCTTTCCGGTATGAGTAGGATTGATCGGCAGATTCTGTTGATTTTGAAATGATATCGGCACACGACCTATCTCTGTCGAGATATACAGATAGATCGAGATATCTTTAGCGTGCGGCCAAGCAGGAAACTGCTCACGCTGTTTTTCAGGCCGGCCGCCGTGCATTAGTAGCATACTGTTTACAGACGAATGGACGGGAGAGCTCATGCTTAGCTCTGCATGGAGCTTACCTCTCTACAGATGAGAGGGAGGGCGAAAGAGCATGCCCGATTCTGTATGGTGTTTACTGACTACAGACGAGGGAGAGGGGAGGGGAGAGAAGATCACGCCTGGCTCTGCTTTGAGTTTACTGTCTACAGACGAGGGGAGAGGAGAGATCATGTCTGGCTCTGTTTAGAGCTAGCATGGTGTTTGGCAAGATAATCAGGTTATCTACGTCCGATGTTGCCGCCAGGCGACCATTTACGCAATATGCCCTAAGTTAAGCACAAGTCGACACATTTACCTTCGACAGCACCTCCATGTATATTTAAAGTGGGAAATCAGCTCATACACGTCCGATACCATCTGTGTGTGACGCCTTACGTTGCCACTACAGGTGGTTGCGCGTGCATGTAGTACGTGTCAGTTAGCTTGGGTGTTGCCATTAAATACTCCTCCTAAACTGGTGACACAGAGTTAGTCGAAAAGTGAATGGAGATCGTTGGCAGCACGCAATGTTCTTAGACTGGCCATCGTTAGCGGAAAAGATATTCTTGGAATTGCAGTGCAGGAATTGTCTTTGTTCTCCCAGAGGGCATCGGACCCTCCACTATGGAATGGCGGCACCTCCCTGTCTGGAAAATGGCGTACCTTTAGGGACACTAGTGCACCACCGCGCTGAAATGTATGAGCCGAAGGTGTTCGCCTGAGTAGAAAAGGCACTGCCACGTATTTCCTCGAGTGCCGCCCCTGACATTATCAGTGAGTGGCGCCGCCTCGGGACATGACACCCTCGAGACGTGTGCATCTCCGATTAAAATTAATTGATTTTTTTTTGTTCTGGTCATGGCTCTATCGCGGTCGCTGCAGGACTGCTTGCTCGGAAAATATGAGAAGGTGGCTGACTCAAATCTTGCCGAAACATCACATTCGGAGAAACTGTATATATCAGTGCAAACAAGAGGCGAATTCACACTTGGAATTCAACGATTCTATAGACACACAGACCCACATTTTGAAAACACGCCATACCGATCAGCTGCCACGACCGACCACATACGCGGTACAAGCTGACCACACTCGGGGTACCAGCCGACCACACTCGGGTACCAGCCGACCACACTCGGGGTACCAGCCGAATGCGTGAGGAGCTCAGAAGTGGTCCTCAGTCTGACTACAGTGTGAGTACGGTACCTCACTCGTGCTACAGTGTGAGCGCGGTCTCGGTCTGGCCACAGTGTGAGCGCGGTCTCGGTCTGGCCACAGTGTGAGCGCGGTCTCGGTCTGGCCACAGTGTGAGCGCGGTCCTCGGTCTGGCCAGTGTGAGCGCGGTCCTCGGTCTGGCCAGTGTGAGCGCGGTCCTCGGTCTGGCCAGTGTGAGCGCGGTCCTCGGTCTGGCCAGTGTGAGCGCGGTCCTCGGTCTGGCCAGTGTGAGCGCGGTCCTCGGTCTGGCCACAGTGTGAGCGCGGTCCTCGGTCTGGCCAGTGTGAGCGCGGTCTCGGTCGGGCCATAGTGTGAGCGCGGTCCTCGGTCTGGCCACAGTGTGAGCGCGGTCCTCGGTTTGGCCAGTGTGAGCGCGGTCCTCGGTCTGGCCAGTGTGAGCGCGGTCCTCGGTCTGGCCAGTGTGAGCGCGGTCCTCGGTCTGGCCAGTGTGAGCGCGGTCCTCGGTCTGGCCAGTGTGAGCGCGGTCCTCGGTTTGGCCAGTGTGAGCGCGGTCCTCGGTCTGGCCAGTGTGAGCGCGGTCCTCGGTCTGGCCACAGTGTGAGCGCGGTCCTCGGTCTGGCCAGTGTGAGCGCGGTCGTCGTTCGGGTTACGACAGGAGCGTGTTCTCCGACGGATTCCGAGTCGGTGGCAACGGCACCGGCGCCTGTTTTCCTCCGGCTCTGGGCTGTTGAGGCCGTGGCGTCGTGTTGTGACAGTAGTCTGCTAATGTTTTCCAACACGCAGCTTAGCCGCGCCGACGGTCGCGCCCTTTTTGCCGCCATCGCATTTGTCACCTGCAGGTAAGGTGCGAACGGTGGCAAGGTGTATATTTAGCGACGACGCATCTCCAGGCGGCGTTTGCCAGCCAGCCAAGCGTCGGTTAGTCGATAGTAGGCTTCGGCAGATTTGCATTCCCCATTCCTGCCGAGATTCCTACTCTTTTTGAAGTATTTACATCGACGCTGTGTTTAGTTCCATTGTAAAATCCATGGGCTAAACTGCTACATTTTACCTCTTAATTCATTGAGCCAGGATGTATATCCGGGTTGAGGACCCACGACACTATATCACTACACTAGATCTGACTGCAAGGTGCCGATAGTTGTGTGCCGTTTGAGACGGCATAGTCTAGTTGACGGTGTCGAGAGTCTGATATCATTTTAGATGTCACAGACTAGCTGATGGTGCCGAGAGCTTGGTGCCGTTTCAGACGACACAGGCCAGCTGAACCCGGCGCCGCTCGATATGACTCAGACCAGCTGATGGTGCCGAGAGCCCGGTGCCGGTTGAGATGACACAGACCAGCTGAGCCCGGCGCCGCTCGATATGACACAGACCAGCTGATGGTGCCGAGAGCTTGGTGCCGTTTGAGACGACACAGACCAGCTGATGGTGCCGAGAGCCTGGTGCCGGTTGAGATGACACAGACCAGCTGAGCCCGGCGCCGCTCGATATGACTCAGACCAGCTGATGGTGCCGAGAGCCTGGTGCCGTTCGAGACGAAAAGGCCGAGCCTGATGCCGCTCGATATGACGCAGACTAGCTGACAGACCAGCCTGGCGCCGTTTGATACAATGCATACCAGCTGAGCCCGGTGCCGTTTGACACGACGCAGACCAGAGCCCGAGACCGCATGACATGACACAAACCAGCTGATAGTGTAGCTCACTTAGGGTATCTTAAGACTGTCCAACTGCGGTTGGCTGCCTGACAAGCTGGCTGTTTAACGGTAGGCTTAATGAGGGGACTGAGACTTGGCAAGATATGCATCGGGGTCAGACGCCAAAGGCGTGATCTGAACACGAACGGGAATGCCGTGCAGCAGGCCGAGAAAGGGTGGCATCCGGCCGCTGTGAATGAGGAGGCTTCGGCTATCCCCTCCCACAGCATGACTACATGGTACACACTCAACGGGGATGTTTAAGATGTGCATCTAATGACTTGCTCATGGTCGTCGTGTAGGACATGATGCTCTAAATCTTGGCATCAGACCACGACGCTTTGCCAGCGTCGCCGTTCTGATAGAATCGTAGTAGATCGGATTAATTTCCTATTCGCCTGCTACGCAGGTACGCCGGAGGTGAAGATGTTGACACCTTCACCTCTGGTGTACCTGCCGAAATTAACGATGTAATCCAACTGGATAAAGTTACGTCAGCAAGATTAATTTCTATATTCTGCTGTACATACCAGACTTCCTGTACATATCTACTGACCATATCTTTTCATCAGTAAATCAGTAACCATGTCATCCAAGGAATGCCTAGCATTCACCATTTCAGGCGAACACAAGCTTCACCAAACCAGACCAAGTGGCAGAACATTCCAGGCGCGAATGACTGGGCGTAGACGTAGACGTGTTATCGTCCATCACACCTCCTCCACGCAACCAGACACAGCTGCTGAGCTTCCGTGTTGAATGTTTCGCTCTCGGGTGTCGGAATCCGCTGGCGCCGCTGCCACCCGCACACTCGCGGTGACACCTCGGTCGCGCCGTCAGGTCGGTACGTCACGTCACGTCACTGCGTGACGTGACGTGACGTACCGGCGGCATGTAGCCGAACACAGCTCAACACTCCTCCTCAGCAGAAAAAGAACAGGACATGCAGAACAGCATTCAACAGTGTTTACATGAGTATTATTTCGCAAAACCACGCCGCCACCCCCGATGACATGGGCGCTAAATGACCTCGTAGTCGGCGCGCCCTTAAGCCCAAATAAGCAATAAATCACCCCGATGACAGCGTCGCACTGATCTGGCGCAGCTGGCTTCACACTGGTGGCGTCTCAGCACGCTAACTGCACGGCTTCAGTGTGTGCGGCTCTGGTTCCTCAGACTGAGGCACGATCAGCTCTAGGGTGCTCGGCTGAGGAGCGTGCATATTCAGGGTGCTCGGCTGGGGTGCGTGCAGCTCAAGCGTGCTCGGCTGAGGAGCGTGCATATTCAGGGTGCTCGGCTGAGGCGCGTGCAGCTCAAGCGTGCTCGGCTGAGGAGCGTGCATATTCAGGGTGCTCGGCTGGGGTGCGTGCAGCTCAAGCGTGCTAGGCTGAGGAGCGCGCAGCTCCGGGGTGCTCGGCTGAGGTGCGTGCAGCTCAAGCGTGCTCGGCTGAGGAGCGCGCAGCTCCGGGGTGCTCGGCTGAGGTGCGTACAGCTCAAGCGTGCTAGGCTGAGGCGCATTCCAGTGTGCTCGGCCTGGGTGCGAACAATTCCGAGCCAAGTTGGTTGGGCGCGCGCATATCTGGCGCACGCGAATTTTTCCTCTTGTAACGTGGTGCGGAACGCAGTACACTTTTACCCATAGTCTGCTGCGTCACTAAGCGAACCTGATACGATTTCTTTACCTCCTGACACGCTTCGAAAATATGCCGCGGCAATGCTGCGCGTTTGGGATCTTTGTTTTTACAAGGAACTACCATTGCTGCATTGCACTAAGTTGCTACTATGTACAACACCACGCACATACAAATCATATTAATACCACATATAGAGCACAACAACGCAACCAATTCAAGCTTTTCTAAGTCCCGAAACTTTTGTCGCGACGTCAAAAAACGTTGTTGACGTAACTCGTAGAAAAGTAGTCTACCAACGACTTGGGAATAATGTCCGCTGGCGTTGCATTCGCTGGACTCTGCTGTCTCCTTTCACCCCACCCAAGTATGCCATGCCGTTATTGCATCGGGGCCATGAGCACTGAATATCTGAGTAGCAGGACTTGGACATTGATTAGTACTGGTGTGATTAGCTCATGTATTAGATGTGAGATGTGACAAAATTCGCCGAGTTCATGCTTTGGGACTTATTTGAAGGGAAAGGTCATAATAATAAAGTGACGAAGTGCGGTTCTTTGCACCAATGTTCAATGAACACTAGCGCATCGTTCATTTTGACTTAGCAATTCACGTAAAAGATGGAAAGGCTTCAAAGTCATCAAAGTCATCAAAGTCCATGTTTATCCATGTCCATTATCCGCCACGTGTTTTTGAAATATTATATTTCAAAGTTCAGAATCCAAATTATATAGGTCAGAATCCAACCGACATCGAAACTCTTGGGTGACCGCCCTCGAGTCTCTCTCAATAAATGAGTGTGTATCTCGACGCCCTCTATTACGCGAGCTAAAACATTTGAAATAACCGGACGAGGCCGTTGGGTCTTCAGGTTTTCAGATAGTTTGTACTGCTAGATGATAGTAGCGATAGAGAGCTGCTTTATACGTTTCTGCCCATTCTTTCCACACAAGGCTGACATGAGTAGCGTGGAGTGTCAAACATGTTCAGAAACCAATCGCCTGCAAGATTTTGCATGTATTTTTGTGGAATATTTGTAGTGCCATAGTCCATATTTTTGCCACTGGCCCACTTCTATTTTAATAGTCTATTTTGCTAGTTTATTTGACAAACCCTAAAACCTCTAATAGCTGGAAAATTTACATCTCAGTGAGAACACGATGAGAACGCCCACGATTAGCCCATGTTTTGGCACAACACGCCTAGTTTCCCGAGCCCGCACAGTCGCGCTCCGTGTCCTCGCGCCAAAGCCACCCCCCCCCCCACTCCACCTCTCCACTCCACCGCTGCCGCCGCCGCCGGCATGGGCGTACCGCCCCGCTAGCCGGGTGACGTCACGCCGGCAGGCTGTGCTTACCGCGTGCCGGCGCCACTCGCTAGTTTGGCGCAGCAGGCACCGGCAATGTCGGGACGGGGTGGATCTGTACTTTGTAAACCTGCTTCTGGAGAGGGGAGGTTTCCCTGATAAAATGCGGAAGAGATGTTTTCTCAAACTTATGACGTCAGAGTCTCAGTTTGCACTTTCAACTGAATCTTGAGCGCTTTGTCACAGAGCGGTTCATTGTCAAATAGCAGCATTCGACCTTGAAGTGAGAGAAACGAGACGGTGGTCTTCTGGAGAGAATGGTGTTCTGGATGCAAACATTCCAGAAACAGCCCACTTTTCCGGCCCTGTCTTGGAACGAACACGATCTATGCAGTCCATTTTGCCATCTATGCCTGTGCCGGAGGCTGGGGTGGAATCGGTACATGAAGGGGCACTTAGAGGGTCCTGTGCATTCCTCAGTGGGCCCTTTCAGACCCCAAGAGCATAACGGGAAGAGTTCCAGGGCACTGGTCTCTAAGACCGGGACCGGAGACCACCCCCATATCATCACATTCAGAGACCGGGGGCCACTCTCACGTCACCACTCCGGAACCGGGGATCACTCGCACGTCACCGGTGACCGGGACCGGCGCCACTCCCACGTCATCAGACCCCGGGACCTGGGGCATCTCCCACCTCACCAGACTCCAGGACCGGCGCCACTCCTACGTCACCAGATTCCGAAACCGGGGGCCACTCTCACGTCACCAGACTCCGGGACCGGGGGCCACTCCCACGTCACCAGACTCCGAGACCGGGCGCCGGCCGCCAATGACTCACGTGACGGTCGTGCCGGCGGCCGGCGGCGCGCTTTGATCGTCCGGCGTAAGCCCTTGCAGGACATGGGAGACGGCATTCCGTTTAATGTTGCCGCCGCGCGGCGCCGGCACGCGGCCGCCGACATGTGGGCTGCCGAGCGGCCGCCGCACGGCTCTCGGCAGCCAATGGGGCGGCACCGGCCGCCGCCGCCGGGCCGCCGAGCCGACGGAAGGTCGCCCGCTGCCGACGGACTGATGCTGTATAGTCCACGCCAGCTCCAGCAAACCCAGATGCAGCTGAGATGGAGCTGAGACAGGGCTGAGATAGAGCCAGGATGGATTTGAGATGGAGGTGACATTGAGCTGAGATAGAGCTGAGATGGAGCTGAGATGGAGGTGACATTGAACTGAGATAGAGCTGAGATGAAGATGAGATGGAGCTGAATTGGAGTCAAGACGGATCTGAGATGGAGATGAGATGGAACTGAGATGGAGATGAGATAGAACTGAGATTGAGCTGAAATTGAGCCATGATGGATCTGAGATGGAGGTGAGATGGAGCGGATATGGAGTTGAGATGGAACTGGGATGGGGTTCAGATGGAGCTGAGCTAGAGCTGGGATGGAACTGGGGGAGAGCGGGGATGTGCTTCATAAATTATATGTGTCTACTTAATGTTAGTAACAGACTATCTTCACACGGTTAAGGCAGCGCAATGTTGTCAACACAAATGTAGGGAAGCTGTGACTTTCGCCAAACCCTTACTCTTCTCAAAGAGGAGCGACATGTTAAGGAATTCTGGGATATTTGTCAATTTTCATCTCAAGTGAAAGAACTTGGAATTATGCTCCAAATGTGGACTCTGCGAGTGCCAACCCGTCTCGAAAGCTTCACAGCCGCATCCTAACAGAACAGCCGCATCCTAAGCTAACAAAGCATGGCCTCTCATCTGGCACAGATTAGTCCATCTGTTCCGTCGGATATGCTCGCCCCTTTCGTAGATGAGCATATGTAATAAGAACTTTAAGGAATATTTCCAGTATAATGCGATGAAATTTGCGCTCAAAATTCTCTTTTTGAGATCTATATCCGGACCAATTTCCACATCCTTTTCATGATCTCGCTCATCGGATACTAGTTTTACAAAACAGTTCTGAACAAATATCAGCTACGCCGGCGATATGGCTAAGCTATACTGTGGCTTCTGCTATGATGCTATAGCACAGGTACCTGAACTTCTCCAGCTCTATTGCTCCCAGGTTCGTACTTTACTATGGTTAGCAGTACTAAGGCAGTAGTGTTGCTGGAGACGATAGTTTAGTGTGAGAGAAGGTAAACGAGATATATTTTGTTAAGGTATTTCACCAATTTGCATAACTCCAGCAGTAAGACAACGCATACAACTGAGTCACTTATGGCCTGGTCAATCACCATTTTTCTCTCTACGGCAAGTTTATTCTATTCGAGTCCCGTCTATTCGAGCCCCGGGTGAGAGAATGTTGAGTTATCTCGTGTTGCTATAATCGGGCTACCGGACTAGACGATAAGCAATATTGATTCATTCTAACCTGTGTTAAGGTGGGTTAAGCTTGGCGTGCGCTGAATTTCCAGTACGGGTTGTGTCACGGCCGTGTGTTTGCTCCAAAGGAGGGGGGAGATTAAAAAGCAGATGTTGAAGCAATTGCGATAAGTAAGTGGTATACTTTGTCCAAGGAACATTTTCCCTTCCTATTATCAACAAACCAGTGGTGTCGACAGTTGTTTTGTTTTTAGTTTCCGACTCCAACTAGCTATTGCAAGACTTTCATTCTAGTGCACTCCAATCTAAATCTAGACAACCAAACTACAGCGTGCCTAGTGATTTGCAATAAGAGAGCCTAGGCCAAGTCATGATGAAATGATAACATAATGCAGAATCCGTGACATAGTAATGTTCACAGAATAAGTCATTATTTCATATCGCCCGCCTTGCGCGTGGAAGTCAGTCTTCCGCGATTGTGGCCGAGAGCAGACTCGGCCACCGAGACACGTGAACAGTGCCGGACCAATTACCGTTCTCGCACCACGCGACTCGCTTCCGTCACGGCCTAATCAAGCCGACCGCGGGCGGCGCTGACCACGGAATTCCCAGGAAAAGAGTTATGCGTCGCTCGGATGTATCTATGGAAGGCATGCAGTCGATTTCCTGCGCAACTGGCATCAGCCCGCTCCACGGAGCTCGTAATCTTATTCTCACGATTTCTTCTTTCTATTAAACTAGAATGTTCTTAATGCATGTGGGCCTTGTTTTGTAGCCACCAGTCACTACCATAGCCTCTCCGTGAATGCCATAAAATTAGGGATGGTTTGCATAGTTATCGTGGGAGAAAGGCCATTGAATTTGGTACAGCGATGTTCCCACCAGCTACGTGGCTGCACTACTAACTTCAGAAACATTAATGTTAGACTTAGGGAGCGCCAGGAAAGCTGGTAGGGCCAGCTACACTCAGAACCAGCTCATATTTGTCTAACGTCAAAACTGTTCTGGTGTTAAGTGAATCTTTACTCTTTCAAAGGTGGCATGTGACAGAGTGATGAGGGTGGTGACGTGTATCAAAGCTACAGATGGTGTGTTCGCCGTTGTTAGAAATCTGGTTCTAGAACTGCCGAGCTTCCTGTGTCACTCACAGGGCATCGAGAGGTGCATGAAGCTGGTAGCCGAAGTAACCCAGCGCGTGTTTGTCTAAAATTAGCGACGCAAGCCGATATAGTCTCGACCCAGGGTGAAAATAGAGGTACTTAACAGTGATATAGGATGTTGTGCTTAGATAAGATAAGAGTCATATGACTATATCGCACTATCTTGTAATGCGTTGGCGACGAATACATATGCAATTGGGATATTTGTTCCTTCTAAGAAAGAATACATCGTTAACTCACTGATTTATGCAATAATATTATTTCACAACAATGGCACAATCACACAAACCAGACGTCTTCAAAAACAAGTCCATACTAATTCACCGTCACTGACAGACACCCGACGACAACACCGTCACTGACAGACACTCAACAACAACACCGTCACTGACAGACACCCGACAACAACACCGTCACTGACAGACACTCGACAACAACACCGTCACTGACAGACACCCGACAACAACACCATCACTGACAGATACCCGACAACAACACCGTCACTGACAGACACCCGACAACAACACCGTCACTGACGGACACTCAACAACAACACCGTCACTGACGGACACCCGACAACAACACCGTCACTGACAGACACCCGACAACAACACCGTCACTGACAGACACCCGATAACAACACCGTCACTGACAGACACCCGACAACAACACCGTCACTGACAGACACTCGACAACAACACCGTCACTGACAGACACCCGACAACAACACCGTCACTGACAGACACTCGACAACAACACCGTCACTGACGGACACCCGATAACAACACCGTCACTGACGGACACCTGACAACAACACCGTCACTGACAGACACCCGACAACAGCACCGTCACTGACAGACACCCGATAACGGCACCGTCACTGACAGACACCCGATAACGGCACCGTCACTGACAGACACCCGACAACAACACCGTCACTGACAGTCATCCGACAACAGCACCGTCACTGACAGACACTCGACAACAACACCGTCACTGACGGACACCCGATAACAACACCGTCACTGACAGACACCCGACAACAGCACCGTCACTGACGGACACCCGATAACAACACCGTCACTGACAGACACCCGACAACAGCACCGTCACTGACGGACACCTGACAACAACACCGTCACTGACAGACACCCGATAACGGCACCGTCACTGACAGACACCCGATAACGGCACCGTCACTGACAAGACACCCGACAACAGCACCGTCCCTGACAGACACCCGACAACAACACCGTCACTGACAGACACCAGACAACAACACCGTCACTGACAGACACTCGACAACAACACCGTCACTGACGGACACCCGATAACAACACCGTCACTGACAGACACCCGACAACAGCACCGTCACTGACGGACACCCGATAACAACACCGTCACTGACGGACACCTGACAACAACACAGTCACTGACAGACACCCGACAACAGCACCGTCACTGACAGACACCCGATAACGGCACCGTCACTGACAGAAACCCGACTACAACACCGTCACTGACAGACACTCAACAACAACACCGTCACTGACAGACACTCAACAACAACACCATCACTGACAGTCACCCGACAACAACACCGTCACTGACAGTCACCCGACAACAACACCGTCACTGACAGACATCCGACAACAACACCGTCACTGACAGACACCCGACAACAACACCGTCACTGACAGACACCCGACAACAACACCGTCACTGACAGACACCCGATAACAACACCGTCACTGACAGACACCCGACAACAACACCGTCACTGACAGACACCCGATAACAGCACGTACCTAACGTCTCCCGAGCCGCGTGCCGGTGTTTGCGTTTGCGTTGGAAATACTTTCCGGATGACTGTTTTCAGATCGACGCCGAATTTGGCGGATCATCGTTTCAAGCTATAGCCGATGCCTTTCTGTGTAGAACCTATCACTTTCCACAAATCGATTTATTCCTGCACCCTAGCAGGTATAGGTTTCATGTTACATTTTCGTCGAACAGGAGAAGTAAAGCCCCCTGAATCTCCACACTCATAGTTCGTTGTCTGCTGGTCTGTGGTGCACTGGAATACCCAATACCACCCGAAGCAGCCCGTCCGATCGTCTGTCCACTGCCCGTTTGTCCACTTTCCGTATGTCCACCGTCCACATGCCCGCTGTTCGTCTGTTCACTGTCCGTTTGTCGGTCCGTCTGACCGTCCGCCCACTGTCCGTCCGTCCGTCTGACTGACCGTCTGTCCGTCCATCCGTCCGTCCGTGATGCACATTCCCGCCGTGCCCGGACCAGGCCGTCCACCGTGGTGAAGAGGCCGACACGTTGATCACTATCCGTCGGCCCACTTGCCGGTCCGCTGGTCAACTGCTGCGCCGGTCCGTCGGACCGGTCGGGCCGGACCGTCACGTCGGTCGGCCGGCCCACACGAGCCGTCGAGTCGGTGCCGACGCGACGGGGGCAGACGGCCGGACGGGGACGCGACGCGACGTCCGGCAGTAGATCATGCGTACGGCGCAGGGGGGGGCGCCATGTTCGGAACACATGTGGACGGCGGCGGCTAACGTCATCCATCACCGGAGGTCCGCGCGGCGGAGGCGCCCTCCCCACACCGTCGGCAGCGGCGGGCGGCGCCCTTCCCACACCGGCCGCGGCGGCGGCGGCGTGCCCGACGACCGCGGATAGCCCACACCAGACCGCACGGGGACAGAGCGGCGAGGCAGAGCGACGGAAGGACAGAGCGACGAGGCAGAGCGACGGAAGGGCAGAGCGACGGAAGGACAGAGCGACGAGGCGTGTCGGTCTTAGCAGACCGCACGAGGACGTGGCGACCATAACAGAGCGGCCAGAGCGTTTCAGCTCTTCTCGACCGGACTTTGGACGGACGAGAAGGTATCGGGAAGACAAGCCACGGACTTTGAATATGGGAGGGGAATTGTTGTGGTCAATTCTTTCTATGCAATGCTAAGCTTTACGTCTGGGAAGAGACACGACCTCCTCCCCGTTAAAGCCACCCAAGCCGACCGCACAATTTCAGAACCATGAGGATAGAGCAACCAGGCCAGAACGACGAGGACGAGTCAATCTGCACGGACCGCACGAGAATGGAGCGATGGCGACCGGTACACCGGAGTTCGCACAGAGGAGAGACCAAGGTCACACGAGTCGCATGTCCCTCGGCCTGCCTGGAGGGCAGACCGGTTTCAGTGGCACAAAGACGTGGAAGACACCATTCATCGCTCTCGAAGTCTTGCCGTTCTTCCTGAGGTGTACACAACGCTATATGTTCTTATGCCCAGTGTGCCAGGCTTCTTATGTTGTGTATCTCTTTCAGAATCGTAATGTAAAATGGTCTAGGAATGTTTTTTCCTCCTCATCCTCTCTCCTTCCCTCTGTCGATCTTCCTTTGTCGTTCTGACGACATTCCTGAAAGTATATTCCCCTTTCTTGGATACCAACCTGCAAATTACATCAACCGAAGGCACGATTGTCGTGAAGATACTATACATCAAATTAAAATTGAAAAGCATGGCAGTATGGTTACTTTTGGGTATTTATGACGCAATGCACAACGTCCATGCGCTATCTTTGTTTTTCGCATCATTGCATGGTGCTCTCCGCGCCATATTTTGAGATGCTGGAGGTCCTGGATATTCTGGAGTCTCGTGGAGTAGTGGAGGTCCGGGATATTTTGCTGTGTCCTGGGTTGATAGAGGTACGGGATGCCTGTGCATGCCCAGGAGTGGAAGAGTTTCGAGATGTTCGAGTGGACCCTGATGTGGTGAAGATCCAAGATGCTCTGGTGCAACGTGGAGTGGTAGAGGTCCAGGATGCTCGGAAGCATTCTGAAGTAGTGAAGATCCAGGATGTTCTCGTGTGTTCTGGAGTGATAAAGATTCGGGATGCTGGAGTGGTGAAGGTATGGAATGCTCGGGTTATATTCTGGAATGGTGGAGGTTTAGGATGCTCTGGTGCGTCCTGGAGTGCTGGAGGTACGGAATGCTTTGGTGTGGCCTAGAGTGGTGGAGGTTCACGATGTTCTGGTATATCCTGGAGGGTGAATGTCCTGGATACTCGGGCGTATTCTGGAGTGATGGAAGTCCAGGCTGTGCTAGTGCCTAGACTGGGACAGGACAAATCTTAACATTGAATGTAAATATATTTAATTCGGGTACGTACGTGCAACATATAACAGAGCACAACATAAATGCAGCAAGCATTGAGTTCGACAAATGTCTATCCATGCGCCGAATTATTATGTCCCGAAGTACAGAAAAATAGTCACAATAGCCATATTGTGGACCTCCGAAGTGAGGGCATTGCAGCGGCCGTCTGTCACTGTGGGAGGAGCGGAGCTTCGTTAATTGGTGCAGGTGGTGAGCCGGAAAATCCAGCAAATTATTCCGCTACTGATTATCATTCATCAACAAGGCTTACACGGGGTCAAGATAAATGTTGGCACATGAGCTCAACTGGTGGCGTTTCACCGAACCAAGCAGATTGACCCAGCTGCAAACCCATATCAAATAAAAATAGTAAATAAAAATTGTAAAAACTTCACGAAGCTCGTTCATTTGAAAGTTATTTCTCGTTGTAGCAGGTGGTTCTCGCCAACACTGGATTATGTACTTGGCCAACGATCAAGGTTGGCACAACATTGCGTAACAATCAGATGAGGACAACGCTATGTAATGATCAGTTCAGCACATTATTGCGCATCAGTTCACCACTGTATATTCACTACCAATGGAGCCGCTTCTTGTCAACAATCAACAATTCCTTTACCTATCAACAAATTAGGCATGATGCATATATCAACGATGCAGCCAGGTATTTTCAATGACTTAGTAAAATTTTAATGTTGTTCATAAACGTGAACACATGGCAAAATGCACTGAACACCTAAATGCATTGAAGACCAAAAATCTAGCACTGAAATGCTTCCACAAAAAGAGTTATTCCGGCAAAAAATATCCATAATTTCCCAAATGTATATGGATTGTCCCCATGGGGAATATGCCTTCAGCCCCCCCCCCCCCCTCAGTCCTCCACTGGGCGCACCAATGACATCTGCACATGCCAGTCTGCACTCCGAGGCCAAGTGTGGATAAGATGGCCAGGGCAGCTAAAATGCCTCCCAAAATGAGGACGCAAACTGTCCCGACTGTCCCAATATCACAAAACTAGTAATAAAGCTGCCTGGAGTCTAAATGCAGCTGCTCTTGTTGTACGCAAACATCTTGTATCCTATTGGAACCAGGGTGCTCAGAGTGAAGAAATAAATCGGGCAATGAAGAGTGCAATGACAGGAAGTAGCCAATCAATGAAAATGAAGTTCAAAGACCATTCTCGTAATGGAACATTCTATTTAGCTGAGTTGCTGCTCCCTTTGCTCATATTATTATATTGTGGATATCAACAGAAGGTGGTGTTGAAAATGGTATGTAGTACAACCAGATAGGAATGTGAAAACTGTTCGCGGTTCGAACGCACATTCCACTGAAATTCGATAACCTTTGGATATTTGTGGCACATACTGGATCTAATAGAAGCGTCCAAGCCTACCTGGACACAAGACACATGGAACAATGTCGAAGCCCACACTTCTGCCCAGTTTATTTCAGCATTGTAAGGATAGTTTGGGGACATGGTGTTTATTTCTAGTTCTTACTATATGCATTGCCAAATTTTCCACAATACAATAAGCTTGCAATACACATGTTTGCGTCAAAATGCACAGTTCATCATTTTCCTTACTTATTCAGCGTGTACACCATGCACCCATACGTGTTCATATCTACGTTGATGCGAAAATGATGATGCGAATCAACGTATCAACGTAGATGCGAACAATCTACGTTGATACGTTGATTTACGTATTAATGCGAGAAAAAAACCTGGTTGTATACATTCAAAAGCCCCTAGACAAGGCAGTGCAGGTAACGATCATTGTTGCCCCAGCCGTTGTGGGAGAGAGTTCCCTGAGCCGATATTCATGTGTTTGGAAGCACTTGCGTTTGGACCTTTGCCGTTGAGCACTTCTGGACTAAGGGACGGAGATTTAGCATGATTAAGACTAAAATATTCGGGCTGTTAAGAGGGATGGGAAGCCCGGCACCCAGACCCTTGTCATACTATCCAGCAGGAGAAAGAGGGAAACGAAAAATCCACAGAGACAGAGACAGAGACAGAGACAGAGACAGAGATAGAGACAGACAGAACGAGCCCATCAGACAGGGTGTGCCGACAGCCCGGTTAGCCAATTGTTTTATTGCTGTGATAGATTAGAGCTCAGAAGAAGTAGCTCGGGTATGCGGCTCGTCACGGCTGGCGAATGCATTCACTGGCACGGAGGCATTTATGAAATGGAAAGCCGGGCAACGCATCTGCAAATTATGTTGATCTCGTCGTTTCTTCACAAAAGTTTCGCTAATTTTCTGTCTCAGTAGTTGCGCAAATAGTAAAAGCTCTTTGTGCGTGGATTCACGACATTTTTGGACATGTTGACAAATATGATTTGTCGGCCCCGTACTGTTCTCGTGATGAGGAAGTGAAATAATCTGTTCATAGTACCATCTACCAAATGTTTGAAAGAAGGGCACGGCGCTTCACAAATGACTTAGCTGCGGAGAGAGATGATGTCCCATTATGCTTGTTCAGACTCGTTTGGATGCTGCTGAAACGCACACAACCACTGGCTGAAACTCTAACCCCTCTCACAGCGGTGTGTCGCTTCGCTTGGTCGGCGGAAGGGATCTGAATATTTACACCGGGCTGGGTGTTTTGACGGCGACCTGCTGCTGGTGTAGTGCGCCTGACCTTTCTGTGGAACGTTTTGGTTCATTGGTACGCTTGTGTGTGTCGTAATGCAAGTAAACATGCTGTGCTTTGGAGACAAGGACCAGCAGACAATATGTGTTGATTGGTTCGAATGATACTACTGCATGTCTGCAGCTTATGTGCTATGCTCATGTCATAAGCTGCTTCGTTTTGGTACTCGTGAACTGACTCATTCACCGAATTTCCTGCCTGTGTCTTGGAGTAAGATTACATTAATTGCTCTGGTCCAAGACTAGGTAATCTGGTGCAGCTGACCTCTCCTGCCCACCCAGCAGCCCGATTCGAGAAAAAAATAAGAAAATGAACACCTTATAGAAGCATCAGGTTGGTCTATTCCTGCACGTATCGATAAATTTCAGGCAGAAAAGGAGGGCCTCTTAATGCGCCAGGCAGGATCTCTGGAAGGACTGGATGTTGTTGAGGATCATCTATGCACTGCTACTGCAGAACAGAAAGAGCTTCGGGACAAATAGGAACACGCTTGCTCCGGCTAGAAAGTCGGACATGAACTCACGAAACCAAACTGTTGTAATGATGGATGATACAGTTTTCATGTATATCAGAAGTGCGAAAAAAAATAATGTTTTCAGCCTTCTGTGGGAGTATTTGGACATTTATGCCCTGGACTCCAATGGCATATATGTATGTCACCGTCTGGGTGATCTAGAAATTGTATCGGCAAGCTTCACGTCCCTTGACAATATTCACATGGTCTAAAAAGCGAGACCAAGTAAAAAAGAAGCGCTTCCGATGCTCGAAGCTCTTGATTTAAATATTAAATCTTGATCTGGAATCTTAAAGCATTTTCCATGAGGAATATATCGCGTCAGCCAGACCAAATGTAGGAGTGGATGCAACATTTGGTCATGCTTCACCTAGGCAGGGATATCCCTTGCGTGTAACTGTGCAAATCGGGATGCTCTGCTCTCTCATGTGCCCGCGAAGCTAAAATACTGGTGATCCTGCCAGTAAAAATGCGGAATTACGTCATGCAGACCATTATCAGCTGTGTATGAGCCACAACGTCACCATGTGATACTGTTGTGCTATACACAGCTGTGAGCCCCAACGTCCTTTGAGCCACAATGTGACATTACTGTGCCATATGCAGCTGTGTGCGAGCCACAACGTCACGATGTGACACAGCTGTGCCGTACACAGCTGCGTATGAGCCCTTGAGTCACAATGTGACATTGCTGTGCCATACACAGTTGTGCACGGGCTCTTGAATCGCAGTGACATAGTTGTGCCATGCACAGCTGGGCCCTGTGACGACTTCTACAGAGGCGCACACGAATGTTCACATGAGAGTGTGAATCGAGCGCCAAACCCAAGGCCGAAGTGTTAGCTCGTCATTTGTGTGAACATCCAATTGATTATGTTGTGCCTTTTCAGACAACTTGCCGATGATACAGCGGAATTTGCCGGCGTCGTTTTGGAACAGCGGGTACCACAGCCGGTCCACCAGCACCTCGATAGGACACAGTGCGGCTCATGACCTCTACTCGGATCCCTACCATGCGTCCTCACTGCACAGCCTCCACCAAACAGGTGAGTGTGGCGGAACCTGCGCATGCAGTCCGTGTTTAAAGTGGCGGTATCTGTGTGTGTAGTCCTTGTTTAAAATGTGGCGGAGTCCGTGTCTGTGATCCTTGTTTAGAGTGTGACGGAAGACGTGTCTGTAGTCCTTGTTTAAAATGTGGCGGAGCCCGTGTCTGTGATCCTTGTTTAGAGTGTGACGGAAGACGTGTCTGTAGTCCTTGTTTAAAATGTGGCGGAGCCCGTGTCTGTGATCCTTGTTTAGAGTGTGACGGAAGACGTGTCTGTAGTCCTTGTTTGAAGTGTAGCGGAACCCGTGTCTACAGTTCTTGTTTAATCTAGATGGTTTTCGCACGATTCACTGCAGTACCAAAATACAATTGATGTTGAAGAGCTGCAACTAGAGCTTCACTTGGTCATCCAAAGGAAAATGGAAGAAGAGACACAAAAGTTGGGACTTTAGTTGTCACTGACGCTTGCAACTAGTATGAAGGAAATATCAATAACTTGCTTTAAGGAAGTGCAAAAATACTTGTCTAGTTTCGCTCCACATGGCTGCAATTAAAAATTACCGCTTATCCTATCGTCGAGTCGACGTTTCGTACTATAGATATTTGACAGTGAACATTGAGAAGCCTGTCACATATTATCACACAATATCACCCACCCAATTTTTGGACGTCGCAATGGACGGCAGCAATCCAACGCAATAAATGTTGTCCCGTCTTGTCAGCAGCTGCTGTACACTGCCGCTTGGCATGCGGCATGCACAGCTGAGAGTTTTGCGTCCATGTTTCGGAAGAATAGCGTAGTTTAGTACTTCAGATGGCTGCGCTGTGTCGGTTTCCCAAATTACTCGGTTTCTCAAACATGCGTGCTGTATCGATGAGTCTGAAGGCTACTCTGTGGCTGCCTTTCAGACGTATGCCTTGTGTCGGCTCATCGGATGACCAGGTTTCTCAGACGTGTGGCCTGTGTCGGCTCCTCAGATGACCAGGTTTCTAGACGTGTGGCCTGTGTCGGATCCTCAGATGACCAGGTTTCTAGACGTGTGACCTGTGTAGGCTCCTCAGATGGCTGATCTGTGGCGGCATCCAAGACGTGTTCCCTGTGTCGACTCCTCAGATAACCAGGTTTCTCAGACGTGTGGGCTGTGTCGGCTCCTCAAATGGCTGATCTGTGGCGGTATCCAAGACGTGTGCCCTGTGTCGGCTCCTCAGACGGCCAGGTTTCTCAGACGTGTGGGCTGTGTCGGCTCCTTAAATGGCTGATCTGTGGCGGTATCCAAGACATATGCCCTGTGTCGGCTCCTCAGACGGCCAAGTTTTTCAGACGTGTGGCCCGCGTCGGCTCCTCAGATGACCATATTTTTTTTTAGACGTGTGCCCTATGTCGGCTCCATAGATGACCAAGCTTCTCAGACGTGTGCCCTGTGTCGGCTCCCCAGGCGGCTGATCTGTGGCGGTATCCCAGACGTGTGCCCTGTGACGGTTCCCCAGATGGTCGTCGTGCCTACATGTCTGCCTGCATGTTCCACACTGCTGGCCCCCATCTACAGATGCTCTGCGCTGATCGCCTCTATTTGGTAACTAGTCTGTGCTTGTGGTTTCTCCCTCCGACAACTCGGCTGTAGCTTCGTCCGACAGCCCTGTCCAGTGTTGCTGTCGGCTCCCCTCCAACTTGACCCGGCCGTTTCGCCTTCCTGGGGAGTCATGGCCTGGGGCTTCAAGGTTAGATCATCGCCTGGAAAGCACTTCCACCGTCGAGCGCGCTGCAGGACCGATTTTGTACGACCTCATGCAGTGGACGAGTCTTGACAGCGACACTGCGGTGCCGTCAGATCCGTGGCACTACGCGCTGGCGTCGCAGGCGTATCCGGGCCGCGAGCTGACCGGCTACTGCGGCGCCGGGCCGGCCGTCGCCGCCTCCCGCTTCAACGGCTACGGCTCGCTGCTGTTCCCCGCCTCCAGCCGCCTGCCCGCGGCCCAGACGAGCAAGGCCGACTGGGCCGGCCGTGTCTACCCGGACGTCCCTCCCGAACTGTCGGTGCACCCTCACCCTCACCAACATCCTCACCCTCACCCTCATCCCCACCCTCACACGCACCCGCACCCGCTGGACGCCAGCTTCAGCAGCGGCGCCATCGGTTACGGCAACGTAATGCCAGGTATGTTGCCTCGACCGGCTGGCTCTGTTTGGTGTTACGGCAACGTAGTGTCAGGTATGTTGCCTCGACCGGCTAGCTCTGTTTGGTGTTACGGCAACGTAATGCCAGGTATGTTGCCTCGACCGGCTGGCTCTGTTTGGTGTTACGGCAACGTAGTGTCAGGTACGTTTTCTCAGCCAGCTGGCTCTGCCTGGTGCCATCGAAGCAAAGTCGCAGCTGGCCAGACGCTGCGGATATGTCGCATACTTCACACCTATCAGCCTTAGTTCATCAAGTTGCCAGAAATTCATATGATGGTCCTGCTTTATCATTTTTTTCTCACTTCATAGCATAATCTGGACAATAGACAACATGCTAGATTGTAATGGTTGCAGTCAGTAAAGACGCATAAACCTCGCAAATTCGCTATTTGTAATTTGCACTTCACGTTATGCCATTTAAATCTTAACATCGCAAATTTGCAACATTCATGGTGCGTGAGATACAGAACTGAAACGATTACTGTCGTTTCACGAACTTACGCTATGTCACCCTCGTCGGCTCTTAGGTCTGGAGTCGTCGCTGCAGGCAGCTGCCAGCGGCAAGGAGTCTTACTGGCTATAATCGCCGTCCCTCGCACGTGCTCGGGGGTGCCGGCTGTCCGGCGGCTCGACTGTTCGACGACTGCTGGATCATCATCATCAGCAGCAGCATCAGCATCAGCATGGCGCCGACGGCAAGCCGGTCAACACGGGCAGCGGCTCCGGTGCCCATGCCGGACCCCACATCGGACAGAGTGGACACGACTTCCCGCAGCATCAACACCCCAATCCAAAGCAGCCGCTCTGATCTCGGCTGTCCGGGACGCGCCCGCGTGTTTTGGTCCGGCGGCAGCTCCGACCGATCCGATACCGGTCTGGACCCGACGACCCAGAGTGGTCCGGACCAATTTTCGCAGGTGGCGGTTCTGGTGTCGGTCCGGACCGGGCTTGGATAGATCGCCGTCTGGGGTCTGAGCCCTGGCACGCCGCAGACCGCCGGTCCAGTGTGCAGGTCTGTTGAGACCGGGAAACGGTATGAGGTCATCGCCATGTGTGTATCTGATGCGTTATTTAATTTTAAGGATTTCGATGGTATCCAAGTGCCTTGATATCTCCTGCGAATCAAAACTGAGATATACTGCTTTTGGAGGCATGTTTTCCTCAAAAGCTTCTAATTTTATTTAGGCGCATACCATTTTAGAAGTACTATATCAGAACGTATCTTACAGTTTCATCCGTTCACTGCGATTTGTTTTGTTTTCTTTGCTCAGGTGTGTTGTTTACTTCTTTTCTTCTTGGCCTGTACGTTGTACTTTCCACGTGACAAGGTGCACAATGCCCAACATAGTGTTCGGTATCCTTCCACGCAGCTTTACACTATTGGTGCTGATTATTTACCGCGATCTATCTATCTTCCGATTTATATATATACATATATATACATATGTATATATAAATATATATATATATATATATATATATATATATATATATATATATATATATATATATATATATGCATATATATATATGCATATATATATATATATATATATATATATATATATATATATATATGAATGAACTGTATTTATGTTCACCGTACTCCATCTGAGCTGAATATTTTCCTCAGAGTCTACCGTCTCCTTCTGAGTTGAATAAACATGCGAGTAAGGCAATGCATGTACGTAGGCTTGACCATTGTATTGCTCTTTGTGCGCCTGCATGTACTGAATGGAGGACCACCGTACGTGCACGGAGTCATCACATTCGACAGTCGCATCGACCACCAAAGTAGGAATGGAATCCTGTGAACTTGTTTTGAGTGTTCCTCTGGTATGTTCCCATTGATTAGTATTTATTGGAATGTACAACCGCGTCAACAAGCAGATGTTCAGACTGTGCTACCATCGTTAAGCATCTCACCATTGAGCTAGAATAAAAGTGAGAGTGACATTGGCGTTTTCGTTATCGCAAGGGCTTGCAGAGCTGCTCATTCATTTTCAACCGGTGGAGTAGCGACCTCTCACCTTCTCGTTGTCTTGTGATATTACTGTTCGCGATGGATGATGGTGGAGCATCTTAGCGCAAGGAGTATTCGCAAAGTTTCTGCATATATCCCGGTCCTGAAGATCGCAACACGAAGTACACGGCACAGCAGTCTACCAAAGAAAACACTAAATTTTCCCTGACGTTGCAATTCGCGTAGCATGGGTATTTTGCCTGTTGCTCTCTTTCAGATTTTGCTACCCCTTTCGTATTTTTGTCGGAAGTTGTTTTGCTCAAGGAGAATATTCCAGCTGAATGTTCATGATTTCTGTACGTCGAACCCAGAATCCGTTCTTTAGTTGCCTGAATACGAAATGCTCACATCAACTAATATATATATATATATATATATATATATATATATATATATATATATATATATATATATATATATATATTGTGTGTGTGTGTGTGTGTGTGTATCAACACTTTTCGGTTTAGTCATCACTGGTCTACTTGGTATCAGCATTGAAAACACTGAGCAACACAAGAGGGGAGAGGATTCCAACCACCATTGAAACCATAATTATCTGACTGAACAATATACGCAAGCTGGGCAGTGGAGACAAATTGCATGCAAGATGCTGAGTATGGTACCCGGGGCCACCACCAGATCCTTGGCACGTGAGGTATTATTATTTGAAGCCCCATGCTCACAATGCCCTCCTACCTAAAAATCACGTTGGCATAAAATATATCCTGGACCTTGCTGGCAGAGCAAGGTTCAGATGTTCAGCGTGGGGGATGAGTTCGCTCTGAAAGGTCTGCACTCAAACTCTGCGGGCAAGAATATATGACATTGGAGGGGGAAAGTAGCTGAAAAGAATGCCACTCGTTCTCAAAAGAATGCCACACGACACTCGGGCTCGTTAGCGGTCCCTGATGGCCCCATAGGATCCCTGAAGGCTACCAATCGGCCCTGTCTCCAGGGAGCCTGACCATGGTCTCGTTAAGTCTCCACCCGGGCTGGTAAGTCTCGTACGTCTTTGAGAGAGCCACCAACCTCGGAACGGGGCCTTCGCAGATTCGCAGATGCCTAATAGGCTCACGAAGGCTCTTCTAATGTCCACAGGGGCTCCTCCGAAGGTTTAAGGGAACACCTCGTGGGTTCTGGTGGACCCCTCGTGCCTCCCGGTGCTATATGTCTCCTGATTTTTTTTATCTGTAATGGCCTTTATAATTTATCGAGCACATATGCAGCCCAAACAAGAACATGGCCTACATGTTACATGTACATGGCCATGCTCTTGTTCGGTTATTTCAAATTATTAAACAGAACAAAATAACTACATGTCCACCTTGTGTAGCGAAAGCGTGGGCGGCTGCCCACCTTGCCCTCACCCCGAGACACTGCCCCTGCCGGATAATCAAGGGTCCTCGCCAGCCGAAGACAGCCCCCAAGAAAGGAAGGCCCACAGCGGAAACGGGCCGTTGATGGAAGAATGGCCCTGCACAGCCGAAGTGCACAACACGACAGCCTAGGAGTCCCCGGCTGTCGAAGCCATTCACAACAGTGGAATGATCCCCAGCAACGAAAGGGAGCCGTAGCATCTGATGGGTCATAGCATAACTGGCAATGGATTCGGTGACTTAAAATGGCAGTGCTGACAGCTCGAGCACGATCCTCCAACATCCGAGGTTCCCGCAGCAACGACAGAAGATGTCAGGCATCGGGATGGCCCCACAACACGCTTGCAACCAAGACTGTAGCCCCATTAGATCACGCCCCCCCCCACCCCGCCTTTGGCTGGGATACTGGTGGTACTGATCGTGGTATTGGAAAGTTAGAGGCACTCCCTTAAAGTATCTGGAAGTGATGTGAAGTGCAGGGCACATTGCATTGGCGGTATTGGCGTCGGTGCATGCATGCGTGGCAATGTTCAAAAGGGCTTAGCGATTTGATCATACCGTTATTCTTGGGTTTACGTCATCGGCTCTCGAACGCTCACAGGGAGTATGCAGTTGATATGCTCGTTTACCAGCGGTTGTCAGCGTGCGTGCAGGCCCATTTTTTTTCAGGGCACAAGAAGTTGAAAGAAACTCAGTTGAATTGCACTGTCATTCAAACAGCATAGTTATTTCTGTGTGATTAATGCAACGGATGCATGCGATTATTGGGATCAACTGTACTACAAATGGCGTGTTCTGTCGTTCTCGCGGTCTGGAAAACTCACAAGTTGATTGGGTGGCGCTAGCGATATGCGATGCGCGTCGAGGAAGTGAACTGGGTAAGATCGATATCCGCCTAACAGCTGTGGTAACTGAGGTAAGCAAACTTCCAGCTAACTGGGCCGAGTTGGCAAAAACAAGCATGAGTAGCGTTCGATATAATTCAACTTCCGCATTCAACGCCCACGTCCAGTTCAAATTTCACGTACACTGGAGACCCTCCCTTTACCTGCGACATCTCTTACAAATTAATGTCGTGTAATTTGAATTGTGAAGCGACTCGTGCGTTTCAGTCACCGGGGTTAGGCAGTCCATATTCTAGATGCAAAATGTTCTCAAATGCAAACTGAACCTGGCATAAAGGAAAGAGAAAGCATACTATTATTACAGACATAATTTATGTTCAGGGGACACGAACTTAGAGCTCCATCATGCTAAAACGTTGTCCAGGATCCGACATTGACTGATCATTCGGGCCTGAAGGCACACCGACTGCCAAAAGTCAAATAGCGCCACAATATCAGAAAATACATATAGGTGTACATATATATCCATACATGTATATCATCTATGCACCAATACTATAGGTGTACATCTATAGCACGCATATGTAAAGTTCAATTGAATTCAAACAGAACAAGTTCGTTGGTTATTGGTGTTTAGGGGCGCATCGAGTGCGTTGGTCATGCAGCGCCCAACATAACAAGTTCTGCACCTATGTACAACGTATGCCTATCTCCGATCATTCAACAATGCGATTGAGAATCATGACTGTTGGCATCATGTTATGCTATGCAAACACATGTTGCATACCTTTTTTAAATCCAGAGGCTATCGCTCATCTATTATGTAAATACATGCTTTATTGCGTACACAATTTATCAGAAAGATGCTCCATTAAGCCCACTTTGTTCATGGGCGGTCATTGTTATCTGTAATTAATGAAATTGCAGCCAACAATACAATCTACAGGATCCTCGGAGACCTACGGGGTCCCGAGATGGCCTACAAGGGCCACAAAGCGTTGTATACGGTGCTAAGAGGCCTGAATTGGTTGGTGATACCCAATGGGTTCTTAGCCTATTTGACATCGACATAATCAGTGGCAGAAGCGAGCCGCCCAACTTCCACGTGAATCAACCCACTCAGTGATGTACCAGATACGGCGTGCCGGGGATACGCCAAAGTTCACTCCCAGTGGGGAAAATCAGCAGTGGTAGCCGAGCTTGGGACAGTGTAACCAGCGTATTCACTGAAAACACTACCCTCTGCGAGTAATACACATTACCGTGAGCATAACATCGCGCAGCAGTGTGTTGGACTATAATCGAGACTAAAAAATGCTCCTCACCAACAAGACTTCCCAACCGAGGCGTGAAATGGGAAGCTGAGCAGACTACCGAATGAAATAGTAGTCACGCTCGCACACCTGGGTGCCGCCCTAAATGGGGCCCTACATCAATCGTCGCGTCCACTTGACGCTGGGCACGGGGCTCGGTGGCCGCCGCCGGGCGTGACCGACACAGGTCGCAAGAGCACGGCCCAGCTCGCCGCAGGCGCCGACAATCCGCCGACGCCCACATGAAAGCGGCCGCGGCCGGCCGCGCACCTGACCGTATTCTCCCTCTATTTCTGGCCGGCCGATGCCTTACAACCCCAGCTGGCCGCTCGGTAAAGACCAAACCGAGTGTGACCGGGAGCGGCGGCGTCGTCTGGCCGGCCCATTGGGCGCTAGCGAGCCGGGCGGCGGCGGTGGTCGGCCTCACGTGCGACGCCGCGGCGGCGGCGATCGCCGACGCGATAGCTAAACGGCCGCGCCGGCCCAAAACAAAGCCGGCCGGCCGGCCCGGAATAGCCGCGGCCGCCGGCCGGCCGTGGGAGTTGGTCGGTCGCGGCCAGCTCTCACACACGCCCGAATTGTGCGCATTCTGGCCGGCTAGATGGGAATTTCTCTACGTGAGATGGCGGCTGCGCCTCTGCCGCGGCCGACCGTGGGAACGGCCCGGTCGGGTCGTCGCCTGGCGCCGCTGCAATGTCGCCGCGAGCGAGGTCACCAAACAGGTCGGGTCAGAGTTCGACGCCGTCAACGGGACGCCAAGGCCGGGGAGCGATGCTCCATGTGTCCGGCGCTGTATTGCACTGCGCACCGAGCCAAGAAGTCTAGCGATTATAGATGAAAGCGGCTTGCCGCGAGGACAGTTCAGGACAACGGCAATGAAATCAAGATGCGGCGGCTTCTGAAATCTCATAACTGAAATGATGCAATGGGTGTAGTCAAACCACACCGTTATTTCGGAATGTCCGAAAAGTCATTCAGTCATAAGTTATAGTGTTCAGACTTAATACGAGCCGCCGGGGTCCATCTGGGTTAAGCTTCTAAATTGAAGATACTACAAGCCGGGACAAAAGGTAGTCAACAACCTAACCAATGCTATATCATAAATTATAAAGAAGCTATTTACCAACATTGTACCGACTCACCCACCTACTAGTATAAATACCACCACATTCACCTCTAATGATAACTCAAAAACAACATTTTATACCTTAAAATCTTGTCCACCATGTTTTTTCATGCATTTAATAAGTGGCCCACAACAACATCGCCTAATTGGTGCCTTGGCCAATACCAGAAACATGCATTCCCACCATCCTTTCACTATCCCAGGACAGCCTGCCCGATAAAGCACTTTAGTTCCGGTCACTAACAGGGCTGCGGATTCAAATTTCACCACTAGAAGGATACCCCTCTAATGAGGATCGCCCCGTTCGAGGCGTGACTCCCTGTCAAAGGTTTCGGCGAGCACCCACCACTGAGGGGCAATCTACCACTGGAGGAACAGTCCGCCTAATGAAGCCCTCCCCGTCCAGTGCCAGACATCTTGTCTAATAAGGTGCATTCATACAACAAGGAAAATGTATTCTTATGAGCAGTGTTCCTTCCAATTAGGGACACCCTCCGTTGAGGACGAGTGGCACTTCTTTCAAGGAATCACACCTAATCGATGAGCACCCCGTTGACCGAAGGGCATTCCTTCCAGTGAGAGGCACACTCCCAGTGAGGGGCGCCTGCCCAGTGAGAGGCACACTCCCAGTGAGGGGCACCTGTTCAGTGAGAGGCACACTCCCAGTGAGGGGAACCTGTCCAGTGAGAGGCGCACTCCCAGTGAGGGGAACCTGTTCAGTGAGAGGCACACTCCCAGTGAGGGGAACCTGTTCAGTGAGAGGCACACTCCCAGTGAGGGGAACCTGTTCAGTGAGAGGCACACTCCCAGTGAGGGGAACCTGTTCAGTGAGAGGCACACTCCCAGTGAGGGGAACCTGTCCAGTGAGAGGCGCACTCCCAGTGAGGGGAACCTGTTCAGTGAGAGGCACACTCCCAGTGAGGGGAATCTGTCCAGTGAGAGGCACACTCCCAGTAAGGGGAACCTGTCCAGTGAGAGGCACACTCCTAGTGAGGGGAATCTGTCCAGTGAGAGGCACACTCCCAGTGAGGGGAACCTGTCCAGTGAGAGGCACACTCCCAGTACCGCATGACTAGAAGACGCGAATTGACCGTATGCGAATATTGGGCTCACGCGCAAGCCCACAGACATGTTTTCACCCGGGCGGCCGTTGGCATACATGATAAATGCGTTCACGATGGTACACCACTGCAACAGACAGGCTTTTGTTCGATACCCATCCTTTCCCAAGCTGCTCCGGAGGGTGGAAGAGAGGGTGGAGGGTGTCGGCCAACGTTTACTGGGACTCGTTGTTGACTATCGAGGCCCGCCCGGAGTCCGCCCAGAGCGGAGGCCCTGCGTCTTCGCACTAACGTCGCCGACAAGCCATGGTCGCCGCAAAGTCGGCTGCTTCTCGGCTTCCTGGTCTTATTCTATGGATAGCGCAGCGGTGTGAGTGTGTGTTTGTGTATCTATGTTATGTGTGCATATGTGTTTGTGTCTGCATATATGCATGTGTGTGTGTTGTTGTGTGTGTGTGTGTGTGTGTGTGTGTGTGTGTGTGTGTGTGTGTGTGTGTGTGTGTGTGTGTGTGTGTGTGTGTGTGTGTGTGTGTGTGTGTGTGTGTGTGTGTGTGTGTGTGTGTGTGTGTATGTGTGTGTGTGTGTGTGTGTGTGTGTGTGTGTGTGTGTGTGTGTGTGTGTGTGTGTGTGTGTGTGTGTATGTGTGTGTGTGTGTGTGTGTGTGTGTGTGTATGTGTGTATGTGTGCGTGTGTGTGCCTGTGTGCGTGGGTTCACAGTGGAGCGGCGAGACCTGTCGGCCGTCGGCGTCTGGGCACACGGCTCGACGGCCGACCCTGAATACCGTGAAGCCTCTGATGAGGCGCGCCGTACGCCAGCGAAATGAGCCGAAAACGCCGCCGCTCGGGCGCGCTGTGGATGATTGCGGCCAGACGGCCGGCGCACGCCAGCTGACTGCACGCGCGCAAGCTGCCGAGCTGCCGAGCTGCCGAGCTGCCGAGCTGCCGAGCTGCCGAGCTGCCGAGCTGCCGAGCTGCCGAGCTGCCGAGCTGCCGAGCTGCCGAGCTCCCGAGCTGCCGAGCTCCCGAGCTGCCGAGCTGCCGAGCTGCCGAGCTGCCGAGCTGCCGAGCTGCCGAGCTGCCGAGCTGCCGAGCTGCCGAGCTCCTCCGGCTGAACTGCGAACACGACAGTGCCACCGAAAGCCAGCGGCCCACCTTCAGCCGCGGCGTCAGCAGCTGGGGCCGGCTTTTGAGGGTTGTCTTCGCTGGGGTTTTCTTTCTCAGGCTGCAAGTGCAAGGCTCAGGAACATTGTCAAATCTCCAAGTCAATAACGAAATGTACAATATGTCCACCATAATGTTATCTCTCGTTCACCACACCTCCCACAAACGCACACATTCCAAAATCCGAGGTTATGTCAAGTATCTGGTTAGTTCACTGACCTGTTCGTACCATACTGATTCAATTTAATAAATTCAAAATACGAGCAAAACTTCGCAAAGTTCGATGGTAGAGTCTTCTCAGAATTTGTAGCGAGCCGTCAAGTTGTTCGACTACCTGCCCGCAGTCTCTATCACATCTACTACTCTACTCAAACGCCTGCCTGCGTAAGTAAGTGATGCATATTTAGGCTCTGAGAGTTCCCTAAGTATGCATCACTTAGCTGACCCAAAGCTCCTGGTAGGAGTCGGGCCAGGTGCCTTGCTGAGTGATGTGAGAAGTACTCTTACCATCTCCGCTCAACATTATCTGGTAATGTCATGCCGCATGGGACGAGCCGGAATGCATTTCCACAGCTGGACAGTGCCAGCGATCCACATCACGTTTACCAGCACTTCATCCCGCATAATTTCAATGTATTTCAGACAATTTTGTTTACAAATGGTAAGCTCAACTGACTAGAATACGATGAAAGATGACGCTAAGGGTGTTGGGTGAGCAACGGAAAGGGTCCATAGAGTGTCCCTGCTGCTTGCAGACGATTCAGCACCAAACCGCGACTAGAAACCCAACTGCGCTGTATTGGTAGTCCATGAAGGCATGGTAAAGGCGCTGTGTTGGTAGTCCGGGAGGGCATGGCCAAGCCGTTGTGTTGGCAACTCACAAATGTATGCACCCTTTCTGTCCGATGGCAGAGCAGTGCAGCAATTTCATAACAAGTGAAACCTAATTCGCAATTTTGCATAGCGCATTAACATTTGAGATGCGTGATCCATCGATACTCACACGGTCTGATTGCGGTACTTGGCATTCAATTTCGGCGTATGTGCATGGAAAAAATTAACTTCAGCCAAATTGGCTGCTCCCTTGCCTACACCGTGCCCATCTGCCGCACATGGTGTTCGCATACCATTTATAAGCACACCGTGTCGAATTGTAGACTAGCATGCATAAGTGCCACGTCGTGTCGCAGTCCATTTTATTTCACATCTTCCCACATCTTTCACATCAGTATATGCTGCACACAACCGTTCAGCGCGGCACCCTCCACCGGCCTGACACCAGCCAGGCCAATGGAGCGAGATCGCCCGCCTGCCCGATCTCGGAGACGGCAGGCCACATTGCCACGTCAGAGGCAGCTGGCTGGTGGCCCTCCGTGAGTGACGAAGGTAACGGCTTCATCCATGTTTTGCCATCAAATCTTGTCTTTGGACCATACCCTAAAGGGAATATTGTGACAAAAACGCAAAGGATCACGGTTAAAAGTCCAGGTGTAGCTAGGAACGAAGGTATCAGGACTTGAATCGTAGCAAAATACATCAGTAAAGTTTCAAAGGTCGGGCAAGATCGGACCGAGCTTATCAGATAAACGTGTGTCGTGTTAGCTGGGTTGACTCATTGTGCAGTTTCGTCACCGCTATCAATAGGTCTTATCTTTGTAAAATACAAAGCTTGATGTACCAGGTTCCGTCACCAGGCGATTTATCTGCGCTGTCATATCGGCCGCTATGTGACGTCACTGGGTGTCTGTCTCCGCCCACCTGCAATGGACGACAAATATGTGTGCATGTCGCAATTCGCCGCGAGATAGGAGAAGCGTGTATTATCGACAGCAAACGAGGCGACAACTCACATTCAAAATTATGTTAAATGTGCAATTCAATGGAAAAGAAGGCACAGCGACTCATTTACACTACGGCAATATGGATAGCGGCCTGAAACGGAGCCTGAAAACGATAAAACTACTTGTTTTCAGCTGTTGCATACGCATGGAGTGATCCCGAGCTGTCTAGTGTGAGCTGCCCGCAAAAGTGTACTTCCCTCTCAACCCATGTGCCAGTAAATATACACCGAGGTCAATGCCTTCGTTAAGCGCGTTAGTGAGGATTTTTTCACTTATTAGAGCACGAAAATAGCGCACGTTCCCAGCCGAAGGTCTATGGTAAATCACGGCTCGACTTTATCATTCATCACACAGCGCGTCCCACTTCATCGCCAACAGCACCACATGAACTGCCACCACACAGTGCGTTCCACTTCATCTCCAACATCACTACACGAACTACTCCTACATGGGACCTCCTGTAGGACTCTACTGATCTGGAAAAGAAATCGAGGAAGGGGTGTACTTGGAGTTCCCAAATTGAGTGCCGATTTCTCTGAGAGTAAGGGCGGCGGCGCGTCGTTTGACCAGGAGGAAAGTACGAATTTTAGACTCATCATTTACCACGCAACGCCATTGAGTTGCTGTTAAGGTTGCAGGTCTATCGCTCCTTTAACTAAATCAGTCGCCCCTGTCTCAGAGGGTCTTCGGTTGAACAGGTCTGTGACGAGCGCAGCAGAGCCTTGGTGGTTATTGGTTTTACGACACGTCGACCGTTGAGTCATGCAGCATCGCCAATCTCTCACGTCGCCAATCTCTCACGCCGACCATGCATAGCGCATTGGTCGCGGGCGAAGAGTAGCGACAGGTGAGACTCGAACCCACAGTCTTCCGATCGTGAGACGGGCAGGTTACCCCTAGACTACTCGTCCTCGCAACAGTGCCCTCTGCCGAGGCGCTTCGTTTCGCTGACAGGTTCGAGAGAGTAGGGTGCAGTTAGGCCTTCCCGATGGCACAAAGCTTTTCAATCGGTGGGGAGAGTACACATGCCATCATTGCCCCTACGGATCTGCTAGTGTATGAGTTTGCCAAGCGAAACCTGGAATACTAGATATTATCACAGCAAATATATAGATATTTAAGCGAACAGCCTTCGCCAATGGCATAACTATAGTTTCTTGGGTAGGGGTATCTGCTAGTTGGTCTAAACATGCATCTCAAGCCCTTCACCCACTGTTGGCCGAGTTTTTACAGCGGCATTTATCAAGTAAATGAAAGGACAACAATGTCCCATAATCAAGAAGGTGTTCCTGATCTTTGAAGTCCTTTAACAAATAGATCATATCCATATATTTAGATGTTGCAAATCTCCGCAAGTTGCATCATCCAATAAAATACTTTTGGGGGCAGCGTGATTCATCTACTTTTACTCACTTTCACGAAATAGCTCCACTAGCACGTGTCACAGTCCCCATCATCAACACTAGTACCGGAGTTCTTAATATGATAGAGAAATTGAACGATGGAATAAGACAGGTCTTTGGAATTATTGAAACTAAAACTACATGACATGCTTTCATCAACTTCTCGATAAATATTACAATTATTCCAAGTTCCGGCGCAATCTCGCAGAAATCCACTGATGTCAACGTGGAAGGGAGGGAAGCTTTCCGTGGAGAATAAACAACTATTCGTGGCACACCCTAGTTATGGTACCTAGCTGTCACAATTCCATAATTAAGGCGACCGGCTTATTGGATATGCGTTGGTTGTGAAGCTTGGGGAGAACTGTCATCGATATAATTATATCCTTTCAACTGCCCGGCTCTCCCCCCCCCCCCGCCCTTCTTGTTCCTTCACTACAGTACTTCCTTCCCCACTTTGTGATGAAACGCTCGGACTCTCTCTTAGACGCCCCTGACCGCACCCGCCCCTAGACGCCCCTAGCCGTATCCTAGACGCCCCTGGCCGTTCGTGCTCCTAGATGCCCCTGGCCGTCTCTTAGACGCCCCTGGCCGTCTCCTAGACGCCCCTGGCCGTCTCCTAGACGCCCCTGGCCGTTCGTGCTCCTAGACGCCCCCGTCCGTTCCGGCTCCTAGACGCCTCTGGCCGTTCCCGCTCTTGGACGCCCCTGGCCGTCTCATGGGCGCTGGAACTCTCCTAGACGCCCCTGGCCGTACCCGTTTGTCGGTGTGTGTTCGACAAATCACGCATGTTGTCCAGATAGCCACACATGTCTAAAACAACACACTCACACTGGACCGCGATGGGAATAGCATGGCTTCTCTCTGTACTCAAGCTTCCCAGGACCTCACGTCTCAGGTGTCTGATGCGTACAGCATGCCAGCTGCAGCAGCTAGAGGGGTTGGCAAGGCTGGCCCTTCTCATCATGTATTTTGCTATCTCATGCTCGCTGGTTTGCAATTATTAAGTACATGCAAGTCCTGTTGCTACATCCTGTGATGAACCATATCAATGGTGGTAGCATGTCAATCACAGTGTCTTGAAGCATTGAGTGATAATTACTATTCGAAAGCTCTGTGCTTCTCACACGTTCCCACGCTCTGTCCATACATGCTCCCGACGGGAGGGCGAACGCAGCGCTGCTACTAACCGACACGACTGTGAATACAAACACCGCGATGCGACATCACTGCTACTCGAAAAAGCTGCGACTGCAAACACAAACACCGCATTACTGCCACTCGACAAAACTGCGACTGCAAGAACTACGATGTACATTACTGTTACAGCAAAAACTTCGACCCAATGTATTGCGACACGACCGGACTGCAAATTGAAATATCACAACGAAGCATTACTTTATGCTACAGTATTGCCGCTGTGATTTACAGATACATCATCTGAATAGACGTCTCCGCGTTACAATGTTTCTTAACAAATAGTATGCCTGTGATGCAGCAACACGCCTTCGGTAACACATTCGATAGCATAGTAATACAAAACAACCGGGGTCTGATCTTACGTTGAGGAAGGAGTGAAAAGACAGGAAAACGTCATTGAAGTGGAATAATTTTTTTTTTCTCATCCAAATCCATGCACTCTGGCTGATTTTTACTTTAGATAGTTTTCAGCAGGTATTGTCTTGTGTGTTGAAATAGCTGTGCTGGCCGCCTTGTATATTCCGGTTACGTAGTAATGGCTCGTGATACCTGTGTAGCTGATGCAGGATTGATCGCGCACTGGCATCAAGCTTGGTCATCGATGTTGCGAACATTCCTTGTACGTTCATGCTTACCCATTGATTGAATGCTTGCACATCACGTCCAGTAGTGATGCCGTTAGTGTTGCTGTGCGATATGATCAACCTTTGTTTGGGCGCTACATGACCAATGTAGTCGATGCGCCCTTAAGCCCTAATAACTAACTAACGATCAACCTTTGTTCATCAATGGGCACGAGGTTCTGTTCGTTACAACCAATGAACAAGTTTGCCAATTTTGGATTGTCGATTAACATTTTCTCCCTGTCTGGAACTATGTATTGATGTCTGAGTTCGTTGCCTAGCAACCGGAATTGCGTGGTGTGAGTGGCAAGGTTTTACAGTGAATATTGTCGGAATAGAGAGCACGCCAGTCTTCCGTAATCCCGTTTACTCTCCCGTAAGCGAGTAAATTGCATACTTCCAGAAGGATGCTGTTGATTTTGCCCGAACGGACGGATACAAAAACAATGGGAAATGCAGCAGTAAAGATGGTGATATGAAATGCCTACATATTGGTTACGGCAGCCAGTACAATATGCATTTGCCACATATAGTCACAATATGAAGTTCGTCATATGGCCCGAATCCATGCATACATTCCAATTTATAGAACCAAACGAAACCACAGAATTGCTGATGGGAACTGAAGAAAGACCAAACAATGAACGCATGGTTAGTCAATTAACGATCATTCTTTACATTTTGGTGCAACTTCAGCGCAGCTGGCCGCAGGGATAGTAACAATGCCAGCGGCACCAATTTGCAGCTTCAGCGCAGGTGGCTGCAGAGATAGTAACAATGCCAGCGGCACAAATTTGCTCCTTCAGCGCAGCTGGCGGCAGAGATAGTAACAATGTCAGCGGCACCAATTTGCAGCTTCAGAGCAGCTGGCCGCAGAGATAGTAACAATGCCAGCGGCACCAATTTGCAGCTTCAGCGCAGGTGGCTGCAGAGATAGTAACAATGCCAGCGGCACAAATTTGCTCCTTCAGCGCAGCTGGCGGTAGGGATAGTAACAATGCCAACGGCACAAATTTGCTCCTTCAGCGCAGCTGGCGGTAGAGATAGTAACAATGCCAGCGGCACCAATTTGCAGCTTTAGCGCAGCTGGCTGCAGAGATAGTAACAATGCCAGCGGCACCAATTTGCAGCTTTAGCGCAGCTGGCTGCAGAGACAGTAACAATGCCAGCGGCACAAATTTGCTCCTTCAGCGCAGCTGGCGGTAGGGATAGTAACAATGCCAGCGACACCAATTTGCCGTAAAAAGTAAAATCAACTGTTACTTCTTGCGCCCATGTCTGACATTGTTCAGCGTCTTCATTAGCTTGTTAGCCGCTGCCAGTGTCGGGGAAGCTAGCGCCGACCACATAAATTAGCGCCAGCAATGCAATCCTCATTAACTCTTAGCACTCTCGCCAAGAAAAAAGCAGATTTATAGCGCCTATTGTAACGGAAATAGAAGACAGCGTGGCCAGGTCAGCAAAAACGTCTGCGTGGACCTGGCGGTCCGACTGACGAACGGGTCCGTCTGTCAGACAGACCGACAGAGTGCTGACAGACAGGCAGCCGCCGCTGCTCAATGGGTGACAGACAAAGCGCGGGGACCGACGACGGAGCGACAAACCGCCGACTGACCTCTCCGAACGACGCCAAGTCCGGTTGGCGCCGGAGTCGGCTGAGAAGCCGGGCATGTCTGCGCCGGCTTCCTCACTTCTTGGCGTGAATTTGCCGTAATGCTGCATCAAACACCTCCATGCATACTCCTCCACCCGCCGTCCCACCATGTGTATACCTCTCTTTGAACTTTTTTTCCTCGCTTCCTTTGTACCGTAGTTTCGAACTGATCAGAATTGGCCGGAGGGATTTGTATCCAGGCGCCAAATGTTGCCTGTGATTATGTGTACAATACGACTGTTACGATATCATCACTCAGTCGGACGGTCCTGCAGGCCACATTCAATGGTTGAAGGAAAATTCAAATTCTTCACGCATCTGGCCCTATTTGTAACTTGAATAATTGATTTTGCGTGCCTATTTGAGGCCGTGATAAAATAATAAACGTTTCCTAGTTTGTCGCCAGTCCGGCTAGATATTACGCGTGGTGTGGTGTGATGCAACATGGCGCAGTGTAATGTGATGTGGTGTAGTGTGGTACAGTGAGGTACGATGAGGTATAGTATGGTGTCGCGCGGTGCAGTGTGGTGTGGTGTGACACAGCGGATCAGTGTGGTGCGGTATGGTGTGACACGGTGCCGTGTAGCACAGTGGGCTACAGTGTGGTGCAGCGTGGTGTATTACATCATTGTGCCGTGCGGTACGGTGCATATACGTGGTGGACACAGTTGATTACAGCATAGTACGGTGTGACACAGTGGGTTTCAGCGGGTTTCGTGTGGTGCGGTGTAATACAGTTGGTCTCAGCATAGTGTGGTTTGACACAATTGTTTTCAGTGGGTTTCCGTATGGTGCGATGCGGCACAGTGGAGTGTGGCTCTGTGTGACACAGTAGGTTTTCTTTCGGTTTCGTGTGGTGCGGTGCAACACAGTGGATTGCAGTTTGATGCGGTGTAACATAGTGGGCTTCTTGTGACGAGGTTTGACATAGTGAGATTCAGTGGGTTTGTGTGGTGCGATGGACACAGTGTTATGGTGCGGTGTGACACAGTGGATTACAGTGTAGCGTTGTGTGGCACAGTTGAGTTCAGTGGGCTTCTTGTGGTTCGATGTAACACAGTGGGATTCAGTATGGTGTGGTGGGCGCAGTGTGCTTTGGTGGGCTTCGTGTGGTGCGGTGTGACACAGTGGGATTAAGTATGGGATGGTAGGGCACAGTGCGTTTAGTGGGCTTCATGTGGTGCGTGTGACGCAGTGTGGTGCGGTGTGGTGCCGTGTAGTGCGGCTCGGTGTGACGCAGTGTGGTGCGGTGTGGTGCCGTGTAGTGTGGCTCGGTGTGACGCAGTGTGGTGCGGTGTGGTGCCGTGTAGTGTGGCTCGGTGTGACGCAGTGTGGTGCCGGTGGTGTGGTGCCGTGTAGTGTGGCTCGGTGTGACGCAGTGTGGTGCGGTGTGGTGCCGTGTAGTGTGGCTCGGTGTGACGCAGTGTGGTGCGGTGTGGTGCCGTGTAGTGTGGCTCGGTGTGACGCAGTGTGGTGCGGTGTGGTGCCGGTAGTGTGGCTCGGTGTGGCGCAGTGTGGTGGCGTGTGGTGTGGTGCCGTGTGGTGTGGCTCGGTGTGATGGTGCGGTGTGGTGCCGTGTGGTGGCCGGTGTGACGGTGTGGTGTAGCCGGTGTGACGCAGTGTGGTGCGGTGTGGTGCCGTGTAGTGCGGCTCGGTGTGACGCAGTATGGTGCGGTGTGGTGCCGTGTAGTGTGGCTCGGTGTGACGCAGTGTGGTGCGGTGTGGTGCCGTGTAGTGCGGCTCGGTGTGACGCAGTGTGGTGCGGTGTGGTGCCGTGTAGTGTGGCTCGGTGTGACGCAGTGTGGTGCGGTGTGGTGCCGTGTAGTGCGGCTCGGTGTGACGCAGTGTGGTGCGGTGTGGTGCCGTGTAGTGTGGCTCGGTGTGACGCAGTGTGGTGCGGTGTGGTGCCGTGTAGTGTGGCTCGGTGTGACGCAGTGTGGCGGTGTGGTGCCGGGTGTGGTGTGGCTCGGTGTGACGCAGTGTGGTGCCGTGTAGTGTAGCTCGGTGTGACGCAGTGTGGTGCGGTGTGGTGCCGTGTAGTGTGGCTCGGTGTGACGCAGTATGGTGCGGTGTGGTGCCGTGTAGTGTGGCTCGGTGTGACGCAGTGTGGTGCGGTGTGGTGCCGTGTAGTGTAGCTCGGTGTGACGAGTGTGGTGCGGTGTGGTGCGGTGGCGGTGTGACGCAGTGTGGGGGTGCGGTGTGGTGCCGTGTGGTGTGGCTCGGTGTGACGAGTGTGGTGCGGTGTGGTGCCGTGTAGTGTGGCTCGGTGTGACGCAGTGTGGTGCGGTGTGGTGCCGTGTAGTGTGGCTCGGTGTGACGCAGTGTGGTGCGGTGTGGTGCCGTGTAGTGTGGCTCGGTGTGACGCAGTGTGGTGCGGTGTGGTGCCGTGTAGTGTGGCTCGGTGTGACGAGTGTGGTGCGGTGTGGTGCCGTGTAGTGTGGCTGGTGTGCGGGTGGTGGTGTGGTGCCGTGTGTGGTGGTGTGCGGTGTGGTGCGGTGTGGTGCCGTGTAGTGGCTCGGTGTGACGAGTGGTGCGGTGTGGTGCCGTGTAGTGTGGCTCGGTGTGACGAGTGTGGTGCGGTGTGGTGCCGTGTAGTGTGGCTCGGTGTGACGCAGGTGGTGCGGTGTGGTGCCGTGTAGTGTGGCTCGGTGTGACGCAGTGTGGTGCGGTGTGGTGCCGTGTAGTGTGGCTCGGTGTGACGCAGTGTGGTGCGGTGTGGTGCCGTGTGTGTGGCTGTGTGACGCAGTGTGGTGTGGTGCGTGGGGCGGTGGGTGGGTGTGGGCCGTGTGTGTGGCTCGGTGTGACGCAGTGTGGTGCGGTGTGGTGCCGTGTGTGTGTGTGACGAGTGTGGTGCGTGTGGTGGTGGTGTGGTTGGTGCGGTGTGGTGCGGGTGGCGGTGTGGGGAGGTGGGTGTGGGGGTGGTGGGTGCGTGGTGCGGCTCGGTGTGACGGAGTGTGGTGCGGTGTGGTGCCGTGTAGTGTGGCTCGGTGTGACGAGTGTGGTGCGGTGTGGTGCCGTGTGTGTGGCTCGGTGTGACGCAGTGTGGTGCGGTGTGGTGCCGTGTGTGTGGCTCGGTGTGACGCAGTGTGGTGCGGTGTGGTGCCGTGTAGTGGCTCGGTGTGACGCAGTGTGGTGCGGTGTGGTGCCGTGTAGTGTGGCTCGGTGTGACGGAGTGTGGTGCGGTGTGGTGCCGTGTAGTGTGGCTCGGTGTGACGCAGTGTGGTGCGGTGTGGTGCCGTGTAGTGCGGCTCGGTGTGACGCAGTGTGGTGCGGTGTGGTGCCGTGTAGTGCGGCTCGGTGTGACGCAGTGTGGTGCGGTGTGGTGCCGTGTAGTGCGGCTCGGTGTGACGGAGTGTGGTGCGGTGTGGTGCCGTGTAGTGCGGCTCGGTGTGACGCAGTGTGGTGCGGTGTGGTGCCGTGTAGTGTGGCTCGGTGTGACGCAGTGTGGTGCCGTGGTGTGGTGCCGTGTAGGTGGCTCGGTGTGAGCAGTGTGGTGCGGTGTGGTGCCGTGTAGTGTGGCTCGGTGTGACGAGTGTGGTGCGGTGTGGTGCCGTGTAGTGTGGCTCGGTGTGACGCAGTGGTGCTGGTGTGGTGCCGTGTAGTGTGGCTCGGTGTGAGCAGTGTGGTGCGGTGTGGTGCCGTGTAGTGTGGCTCGGTGTGACGCAGTGTGGTGCGGTGTGGTGCCGTGTAGTGTGGCTCGGTGTGACGCAGTGTGGTGCGGTGTGGTGCCGTGTAGTGTGGCTCGGTGTGACGCAGTGTGGTGCGGTGTGGTGCCGTGTAGTGTGGCTCGGTGTGACGCAGTGTGGTGCGGTGTGGTGCCGTGTAGTGTGGCTCGGTGTGACGCAGTGTGGTGCCGTGTGGTGTGGTGCCGTGTAGTGTGGCTCGGTGTGACGCAGTGTGGTGCGGTGTGGTGCCGTGTAGTGTGGCTCGGTGTGACGCAGTGTGGTGCGGTGTGGTGCCGTGTAGTGTGGCTCGGTGTGACGCAGTGTGGTGCCGTGGTGTGGTGCCGTGTAGTGTGGCTCGGTGTGACGCAGTGTGGTGCGGTGTGGTGCCGTGTAGTGTGGCTCGGTGTGACGCAGGTGGTGCGGTGTGGTGCCGTGTAGTGTGGCTCGGTGTGACGCAGTGTGGTGCGGTGTGGTGCCGTGTAGTGTGGCTCGGTGTGACGCAGTGTGGTGCCGGTGGTGTGGCTCGGTGTGACGCGTTGGTGCGGTGTGGTGCCGTGTGGTGTGGCTCGGTGTGCGCAGTGTGGTGCCGTGTAGTGTAGCTCGGTGTGACGCAGTGTGGTGCGGTGTGGTGCCGTGTAGTGTGGCTCGGTGTGACGCAGTGTGGTGCGGTGTGGTGCCGTGTAGTGTGGCTCGGTGTGACGCAGTGTGGTGCGGTGTGGTGCCGTGTAGTGTGGCTCGGTGTGACGCAGTGTGGTGCGGTGTGGTGCCGTGTAGTGCGGCTCGGTGTGACGCAGTGTGGTGCGGTGTGGTGCCGTGTAGTGCGGCTCGGTGTGACGCAGTGTGGTGCGGTGTGGTGCCGTGTAGTGTGGCTCGGTGTGACGCAGTGTGGTGCGGTGTGGTGCCGTGTAGTGTGGCTCGGTGTGACGCAGTGTGGTGCGGTGTGGTGCCGTGTAGTGCGGCTCGGTGTGACGCAGTGTGGTGCGGTGTGGTGCCGTGTAGTGTGGCTCGGTGTGACGCAGTGTGGTGCGGTGTGGTGCCGTGTAGTGTGGCTCGGTGTGGCGCAGTGTGGTGCGGTGTGGTGCCGTGTAGTGTGGCTCGGTGTGACGCAGTGTGGTGCGGTGTGGTGCCGTGTAGTGTGGCTCGGTGTGACGCAGTGTGGTGCGGTGTGGTGCCGTGTAGTGTGGCTCGGTGTGACGCAGTGTGGTGCGGTGTGGTGCTGTGTAGTGTGGCTCGGTGTGATGCAGTGTTGTGTGTGCGCATGTGGTGCGGTGTGGTGCCGTGTAGTGTGGCTCGGTGTGACGCAGTGTGGTGCGGTGTGGTGCCGTGTAGTGTGGCTCGGTGTGACGCAGTGTGGTGCGGTGTGGTGCCGTGTAGTGTGGCTCGGTGTGACGCAGTGTGGTGCGGTGTGGTGCCGTGTAGTGTGGCTCGGTGTGACGCAGTGTGGTGCGGTGTGGTGCCGTGTAGTGTGGCTCGGGTGTGATGCAGTGTGGTGCGGTGTGGTGCTGTGTAGTGTGGCTCGGTGTGATGCAGTGTGGTGCGGTGTGGTGCTGTGTAGTGTGGCTCGGTGTGATGCAGGTGGTGCGGTGTGGTGCCGTGTAGTGCGGCTCGGTGTGACGCATGTGGTGTGGTGTGGTGCCGTGTAGTGTGGCTCGGTAGACGCAGTGTGGTGCGGTGTGGTGCCGTGTAGTGTAGCTCGGTGTGACGCAGTGTGGTGTGGTGCCGTGAAGTGTGGCTCGGTGTGACGAAGTGTGGTGCGGTGTGGTGCCGTGTAGTGCGGCTCGGTGTGACGAAGTGTGGTGCGGTGTGGTGCCGTGTAGTGTGGCTCGGTGTGACGCAGTGTGGTGCGGTGTGGTGCCGTGTAGTTTGGCTCGGTGTGACGCAGTGTGGTGCGGTGTGGTGCCGTGTAGTATGGCTCGGTGTGACGCAGTGTGGTGCGGTGTGGTGCCGTGTAGTGTGGCTCGGTGTGACGCAGTGTGGTCCGGTGTGGTGCCGTGTAGTGTGGCTCGGTGTGACGCAGTGTGGTGCGGTGTGGTGCCGTGTAGTGTGGCTCGGTGTGACGCAGTGTGGTGCGGTGTGGTGCCGTGTAGTGTGGCTCGGTGTGACGCAGTGTGGTGCGGTGTGGTGTCGTGTAGTGTGTCGTGACGGCAGGACGACCGATGCCGCTTGTTTACGCGGACACGTCTGACAGAGCAGGACTATTTGAGTCCTCCGTAACGGATGAGACCGACCACGAGAGGAGATAGAGGACCGGGGAGGGGAGGGGGACAGTGTCGCACACTCGCCATCTGGGTGGAACGCTGCCAAACCCACACGGAGCTGCCACCGCGCACCCGAATCAGAGTCAGTCGCCTATACCCGTCTCTGCTGCCCAGGAGCGCGTCGCACACGTCGCCACTCCTCGGGGCAGGACAGAGCCGGTTATAGACACACTCCGCCACCCCCGGGGCAGGGCCGGGCATAGACACACGTCGCCACCCCCGCGGCAGAGCCGGTTATAGACACACGTCGCCACTCCTCGGGGCAGGGCAGAGCCGGTTATAGAACACACTCCGCCACCCCCGGGGCAGGGCCGGGCATAGACACACGTCGCCACCGCCGGGGTAGAGCCGGTCATAGACACACGTCGCCACTCCTCGGGGCAGGGCAGAGCCGGTTATAGACACACTCCGCCACCCCCGGGGTAGGGCCGGTCATAGACACACGTCGCCACCGCCGGGGCAGAGCCGGTCATAGACACACGTCACCACTCCCCGGGACAGGGCAAAGCCAATCACACACACGTCACCACTCCCCGAAGAAAAGCAGAGCCGGTCATAGACACACGTCGCCACTCCCCGAGGCAAAGCAGAGCCGGTCACAGACACACGTCGCCACCCCCGGGGCAGAGCCGGTCATAGACACACGTCGCCACCCCCGGGGCAGAGCCGGTCACAGACACACGTCGTCACCCCCGGGGCAGTCACTCGAGTTTTGAAAGCTAGCCGTTCAGAACAAAAGGTGTCATTCATTCGAGGTACGTAAAGTATTACTTCAGACGAGTAAACCCGTCCCTTCAGAATGGGAGAAGGGAAGAGAGCTTAATCGGGAGGATATTTGGAAGGGATTGTTCGCCAGCTCCTTCGTTCACTTCCCTGTCGCAATATGACTTCCTCTGGAAGTGAACAGATTATGCACCAGCCTAGCCCGAACTGAACTCTGTGAAGCTTCGAGTACCTGATACCTACAGTTGGGCGATCGCATGCGGATGTTCGATTCCTATAAACCTATGAATGCCCGTCATATGAGGCCCACACAAAACCTAAAACCTATATCCGAGGTACATGTTTGCTTGGTTGGAGCTTTTCATATTGACAAAAGTCGTGATCATTAAACAATTTAAGCAGTGATAATTGCAATTATGGCAGGGTTTCATGGTAGACTGCCTTATTGGCGGACGATTCGAACGATTCTCCGTTATGTGCGCATGTATTGCGCTGACTGGTTGTATTTGGGTAGAAATGCTTTTCTTTTTTAAACTTTATAAACTGTAATTTACGGAAGTTTGCTTTCCTCTGAGCATCCAATAGAATAATCACGAAGAAATTAGTCCTCAATATATGTCCTTATTTACTGCAAAACTACGGTCTTAAGAGCAACCTTCCATGTATAAATAAATAAACAAATAAACAAATAAATATATAATCACCCCCTAGATGAAAAGACATTTATTTCTGTTCGTTAAGGGTTAAAGATACGGAAACTCTAAAAACATAGTATGGGGTAATTTTGTGGAATAACCTTACCTGGATAATAAGCATAGTTGGGAAATGAATGCTGAAGTAACATAATAGATAGAACGACGCGATAACCAGAAAGAAGGCTCAAAATCGGGCTCTTCTCATTACGCTCTCTTCTCATTACGCTTCTTGATTTATTTTTGTTCAAGGCAGAACGATTCCAACAACAAACAGGGAAGTAAGAATAACCGCAAACTTTAAGCACACTTTGCAGTAGCACGCTTCCCTTAACTGCATTCCTAGCTTTTAGAATGTCACTTAAAGCCTTCAGTAGGGATATTCGTATCTTTAAACGACTGAAATATGTAACATGCAACTCATTTTACACAATGGCGGTGTTAGGAGAGGAAGGCGAGGCAAGTGATTAAAATGGTGAGTCGCAGTGACGAGGAAATGAGAAGACAACAGAAGACAAGGCTCAGGTGAGTCGCAGTGACAGGGAATTGTGGAGGGAACAGAAGACAAGGCTCAGGCGAGTCGCAGTGACAGGGAATTGAGAAGACAACAGAAGACAAGGTTCAGGTATTATATAAAGCATTAGGTTCAATTTCGACAAATCCAGACGTTATTCTACATGTCCCGTCGCTCTTACTATGAAGGAATGCCAAGGTAACGTCCTGCTCGCTCTGTGGAGCGCCTGTTCCGATCCCCATGGTCCGTGCTTCCTGTTACGCCCTGAATTGTGTCCCGAAACACCCTGAACGCTCCATGGTGCGCCTGTTCCGATACCCTACCGTTGAACCGGCTTAACGCATTGAAAAAGTGGTGCTGGCAAGGATATTTTACTTGGATACTGGTAGTGATATTGCACAGGGGATTGCAATGTCAGTCGAAGGAAACCGTGTATCCTTAGGCATGGTACACATTTTGTTATTAAGCAGAGATGTTAAATCATGTCGTGTACCCAGTACTTAAACTGGGTATGTAGTGTGGGTCGTATTTGCTACGGTTCATAAATTTTGCAGTTAAACACTTTATGGAGAGGTGCATAGCCTGACAGGTGCCAGTGATTCGGCCAGTGAAACCAGCTTTTTTCTCTCCCTCCTATGAAATCCTTGGCTACACTACCGGCAAAGATGTCTGGAATGGACACTTACGTCTTTCCTGTGTCATATCATGTCTGTGTCAATGATACATCATGTATTACTGCAGCATTTACTTTGTATGATTATTCATCAGAGAAGGGAATATTTTGGAACAAAGAAGATACTTTCAAAAAGTAATTATTTTCGTTTCGTTTCTTTTTTATCACGAAGCTGTTGGAGTGATCTCAAGAAAGCTCAGCTCATAGATGAATCAGATTATAAAGCAAGGTTCTCTAAAGGTTCCATAGCAGTTTCTGCTCCAATCATGAATATATTTTCCTGTTGCAATTCCTTAAAATCTCGATATAAATCGAACATAATACGAAATCCATATCACTCAATGATCCATGAAATGTGTGTGATGCTTTAGTGCATATGTCTAAATACGTAGCACAAGGAATCTCGGGCAGGAAAACTAAAGATTATATAGTTTAGCTTTGCATGTAGAAGTGCTTTCTAAATCCGCGAAATCGGAGACGGTTGTCGAATCCAACTAGCTGCACCTATGCAAAGTTCATCCTGGCCTATCACTCCATGCGGCGTCGAAATAGCATAGCTAATTGTGTGCCTATAGGTCACTTATGCCTGGCGGTTAAATTTGCGTTCACTTTGCTGGAAAGGTGGCGCAGCTACAAGACAATCTTTTGGCTTCAACAGATGCTTTGGCACTCTCATCGCACCCTGGAGCAACTGTGTCTACCATGTTGGATTAAGTATGCTAACACAAGATTGTTCGTGCGCAAAATTCGAAACGATTGCATGCATGATATAGTGCTACTGCAATGTCTTGGATTCATTTACTTTACGCTCTCGATGTTGAAATTCCAGCTGGGCCGGATTAGCTTCAAGCCGGGCGTCATTAGCTAAACACTAAACCTGAGCATATTATGTGACGCCACCGCCCTCAAACATCAACAGATGAGTGGCATGCCTATCTAAATGTCTACCAGTCATCCAGTTGAGTTGCACCCGAGTCAGATAGCTAGTGTCCCCCCGAGCTATCTCGCTGGTGCTCACCAGAGTCATGTAGCTGGCACTGACCCGAGTCATCTGGTCGGCGCTCACCCGATGCATCTAGTTGGTGTCAACCAGGGTAATCTAGCTGATGTCTACTCGAGTCATCCAGGTGGTGTCTACCGGAATCATCTAGCTTTGAAGTCTCTCGTCTAGACTGATTACTTTCATTTTTCAAATATTTGAAGTTTGCCAATCAATTGTCAACTCCTAGCACATTGTATCGTAGAAAATAGAAAATACAATAACGAAATGCCTCGCATGTTTGTGATGCCCCTTAATTAAGATTCGCGCATGGCTCAAGGCGGGTCTAGCAATTAATTAGCTGACATATCTGCCGTAAGAGCCATGCCTCCTAAAAATTGCAATAAACAGCTTAAGGCAAACACATACCGCATATCGAGCGGTAAATCAGGTCATTAAGCGGAATTACCCCAGTCAGGCAATGCAGTCTCAGTCATCTATCAAAGCCGAATGTTTTCAACGTTGCGGATCTGGGCTGACAATGCCATCCCCGCACCTCATCCGCGGCCAACATATTGTGCGCGCCCACCAGCCGGTATTGGCCGGCTCGGCGGCCCGCCTAATCCATTACGGTTCAACCCATCGCCGCTATTATACGCTTCATATTGGCTGATATTGCGTGCGGCCGTGGCGGCGGCGACGCGTCTTCGGCGTCCAGCGGCGTCATAGCAACGGCGCCGGCCGACCGGGCGACGGTCACCGGCCGGCGGCGATCGATGCGCGCCGCTGCCGTCTCGCCGCGCCGCGCTCGTCGCCGGCCGGCGATCAGCGCCGATCTGGGCCGCGCGGCGCGCGTGGAACGCCGGCCGCATATCTGGCATTATTGGGCGTCAAACGTAATCACCGTCCTGACCTGGTGCAACAGGGCGGGTGTGGTGCGGCGGCGGCCGCCTGCACCGCTCCCCCGTCCCCACCCACCGCCTGCGTCACCTCTGCCCGCGCCACACCTCTGTCCTCGGCAGGTCGGCGGCTCTCGGCCGGGTGACGCCGTGCCTGGCCGCGTCATTCGGCCGGATGCCGTCAGTGGGCGACGCACGACGTCGGTCTCTGACGCTGCACGTGAGCGACAGAGAAACCGCCGACACCGCCGCCTCCGCCGCTCCGCCTCTGCCGCTGACACCGCCGCCTCCACTGACACCGCCGACATCGCCGCTCCGCCTCTGCCGTCGACACCGTCGCCTCGGCTGCTCCGCCTCTGCCGCCGACACCGCCGCCTCAGCCTCTCCGCCGCTGCCGCCGACACTGCCGCTCCGCCTCTGCGCCGACACCGCCGCCTCCGCCGCCTCCGCCGCTCCGCCGCTCCGCCGTCTCCGCCTCTGCCGCCGCCTCCGCCGCTGCCGCCGCTGTCGCCGCGTTGTCGCGTCTACCGTCCGCCTTGAGGACGTGATGCGGCTCGGTCCGGCGGGGAGCACCGCTGGCGCAACGCTGGCGCTTACCGCCGGCTAATTCGGGCTTTGGCAGCAATGAGGCTTTTGTCCGGCGCGACCCGGCGTGGTGTGGTATGGTCCGGCAGGGTCCGGTGGGGTGTGTCGTGGTGTGGCGCGGTCTGGCGGGGTCCGGTGGGGTGTGGCGGGGTGTGGCGCGGTCTGGCGGGGTCCGGTGGGGTGTGGCGGGGTGCAGCGTGGTGCGGTGGGGTGTAGCGTGGTCCGGCAGGGTCCGGTGGGGTATGGTGTGGCGTGGTCCGGGATGGTCCGGTGGGGTGTGCCATGGTGTGGCGTGGTCCGGCGGTGTCCGGTGGGGTATGGCGGGGTGTAGCGTGGTACGGCAGGGTCCGGTGGGTGTGGCGTGATGTGGCGGAGTTCTCTGGGGTATGGCACAGTCCGGCGGAGTCCGGCGGAGTCCGGCGGGGTCCGGCGGAGTCTGGCGGCGGGGCTGCCGCCCGACAAAAGGCTGCCGCCGCACGCCGCTGCGCGCTCTGGCGACGCGACGCTAATGATGTTCCCATCCCGGCGCGGCGGCACCGGTTCCGCCGGATATCGGGTCAGTTCCGTGTCGCTGCAGGTCAGTGAACACAGGCACCGCCGTCGGTGTCATCGCCGCCGCGCTGCCCTCCCCTCGTCTGGGGGAGACGGCAGACGGGAACGACGGGGCGGGGCCGGCCGGCCGGTCGGACGTTCTGCTCACCGACTGGTTCTGCCCGTCTGCTTGCTGTGTCCATCGTATGAATCTGCCTATCGAATTACTCTGTCCACCGGATGACTGCCCACCGGCTGACTCTGCCGGCTTTATCCATCGGCCGACTCTACCCATCGCCCCGACTCTGCCCACCTGCCCGACTCTACCCACCGGCCGGCTTTGACAAAGTGACGAAACCAGAGAGGTTGTCTGATTCGTCGTACTGCTCTTAGCATATTCCACATAATTATAAGTTTTTTGTGAGCATGACGTGTATCCATTAGATGCACATCCGCATACAGAGATAATACCCCGCACTTTTGCACGACGCGATGCATACATAGACCAAGGTAGATACAGTCGCCCATCCCAGGGATGGGGTGCGCCGAGGGGAACAAGAGGCCTTGGAGTGGGACCGAGTGCTTGGAGAGAACCAAAATGTGTACTTAGTTTGATTAACTTTATGACATTATAATTGTGTCTGGCTCCAGAGGCACAGTTAAGTGTGGTGGTGGGGCGGGGGCCCGGCTCCCCTCCACCTCCAAAATATACATCAGATCGAAGAAGAAATGTTCAGATTTTTTGGTATGGAAAACCAACATTGCGCCCGTCCTTGACCGCCTAAATGAGTCATGGAATATGTCGCATGAGAGGCGGGAAGAAAAGAAGAAGTTCATATGACGAGGTAAGTGTTCAAAAGAACTGCGCTTCACCGTGTATGAACTGGCTTAGATGAAGAGGTCTCTGCTTCTTAGAAAGAATGAAACTATTTTGCATGCCATAATTTTCAAAGTGAATAAGATATCGTGCTATATTTTGTTTTCTAGTAGGGTGAGGGATGTGACGTTCAAAAAAGAAGTAGCTCTTTGTAGCCGACCAAAGTGGTTGAATGTGATGGATGGTGATACAAATTGCGCCCATCAAAAACGCATGCTGTACTTTTACGCATTCTAAATTTGACTGAAACGGCCAAGTAACACAGCAGTATTATAAAACAAATCGAATGTTTCCGAAAATGCTGCGTGTGCTGATTTCACCTTTGAGCGCCCCTCTTGGTTCCTGATTACAATGCTCCAATAAAAGCTCAAACACACTACTCGTTTTAATTACCACGAATTTATTATCTTCTTGTAAGCATGAGTTTACTAGTTCACTCTTCAGCCAGACAGCCAAATCCTGCACACAACAAACGCGCCAAAGAGCATCGTTTTGAACCTTGCATTCCGTAAGAAAATGATTGTGCTTTAAAGGCATCGTGGAAGCCATGCATGTGACTGGATATCAATAGAGTTACAATCCTTCCACCATTGACGCAGTCAGTTCATGTAATCTTGAGTTGTTTTGCGCCTTCGTGGCAAGAAATTGCGTTGCATAATATTCAATCATCCGTTAAGAATAAACAAGTATTCCGATAATTAATTCGGAAAAACACCTGAGGTTGGACCGATATAAAAGCAAGGAGAACTTGCAGATAACTGCATTTGAATGGCATTCAGACATTTTAGGGGCAGGGCAGTTTAGCCCAGTTAACCCAATTACTTGAGGGGTTTTTGAAGACCCTTTTAGGCATTTTCCTCGCCGTTCCTTATCGTGTTACGATAAAGATCTGAATCTTCGTGACTTTTCCGTAAGTTCTTTTGAACGTAGCATGCAACAAAACAAATTATTTTGGTTAAAGAAAGGCGGCTCGAAGCAGAGGTACTGTAAGGGATGTCAGGCAAATATTTACAACTCGATGAGCTCTCAAAGTCAGTCACATATTAACACATTTTAATCATAAGTACTGCTTCCAGCCAACACTATTGATGAAGGACACATACATGTTGCACACGTTTTCCCACTAAATATGCACATAAATGGAAGAGGTGGTTTCAAGGTAAAGAAGTATGGGGGTTTGGGGGGGTTTCAAAAAAAAAAAAAAAACCCCCAAAAAAAAAAAAACCCCCTAATCAAAATTAAACCCCGGGAAAAAGATAAAGGCCAGTTTGGAGGGGTGGAATTTATAATGGGCCTGTTCAAGCAAGGGGATTGGTTCATGGTAATTGAGAGGCAAGCCTAACCATCTGTGACTAAGCAAGCGGAGATTCAACCCCACCAGCGCTTTTAACACTTGTCCTTGCTCGTCCAGCCTAGGTGTCTTACACACCGCTATATAAATTGTTAATATTGTATGAGACGCAGAATTCCCTACTTGATGTGTATCAAGTGTCGGAACTCACAGCTCTTGGCAAATTAGATTATATTCCACAGATTTGTGGCACTATTAAACGCATGAACACTATATCAAATAAGCTTGCCCATCAACCCGGATCGTACCATCAAACAAATATTTGATATAGTCCTAGCCATAACGAGATAAATGTGCTTTTCCTTGTGGGTGTCACAGTTATTGCGTTTGTGAGCTAAATATACTCCGGTCACACTTTTAAAGTGCAAGTGAATAGTGAATATGACCAAAAATTGTACACGGCATGTGAGACGAAGCATCAAATCACACCACAGCTAATTTCTCCTGGAGAAGGGTCGGGAAGGAAGTGCGTAATGCCAGTTGCCATACCAGTTTGTAAGAAATGTATTGTATAAACACTGAAAATGTCTTGGCCACCTGTCAAACACCCAGCGGACAATTCCCTGGGGCGGGCTCGGGAACAAAGAGGTAACCGGACATGACACCATCAGCGTTTGGTCGAACACAGAGGTAACCAGATGCGACACAATTGGCGTTTGGTTGGACACAGAGGCAGCCAAACGAGACACCATTTGCGCTTGGTCGGACACAGAGGTGACCGGACGAGACACCATTTGAGTCTGTTGGACACAGAGGTGACCAGACGAGACACTATTGGCGTTTGGTTGGACACAAAAGTGACCAATTCGACGCGGCTGGCCACACCGGGCCACAGCCAGGGCCGACTCGGTGGTGGGTGTCGCGTGGGTCGCACCATGGCGCGCAGTCGTCGCCGGTAGCCGGTGCGAGACAGAACAAACAGTGGCGGATGTGAGACAGTGCCGCCCCCAACAACAAATCACCTTCCGCCTAATGTAACACTTCCCTTCATAAATTAACGTAATTAACATCAATAATGGGCCTGGTTATGGGAGAATAGTGTGAAACTCTAGCTGTACAGGGCATTCTATTTTCGCTCCGGGGGAGGGCGGGGAAGGGGATGCGGTTCTCAGCGGCGTAACGCGAGAGCAGATCGCTTCCCGCAGAGCAAACACGCGGGGTGGTGCGGCGGAGCGGCCCGTCGCATCGTCACGTGACGTCACCGACGGCATGTCGCGGTGCCAACGCCGTGTTTTGGTCGGCGAAGGTGCCTGGCACGGCGGATACGAGAGTGGATTGGTGCCGGCCTGATTACGACGTCATGAAACGATGCGCTCCCGGGGGTCAGCGCAAAATAGGGCATCGAAACTCGGACAGCACTGTTTGTTTAGTACCAGGGCAACAGGGACGATACGGGGAGCATGAGGTGTACACGCCTCAGAGTCCCGGCATTTATCGCTATGCTTGACTGCAACTTATAAACACACCGGCAAAGTCTTATATAACCGTAAGTAGCAAAGCGATCGAAATTAGCAGGGAAGAGCACCGGATAGGTTTCGGGTCGAATCCTTTCAGTCAGTGCTATGGGGTCAATGCTAAATTTGCGGATAGCATGTACTTTTGGCATGTACTTACAATGTACTTTTAGCATTACCAGCCCAACACGAATTACTCAAGTAGGATATTCATGCTATGGCGTTTGCCAGGAGTCAAATCTCACCTAAATATAGTAGGACGAACATTTATAGAGACAGAACCGTTGACTGTAGCATACGCCAGAGATTGCCCTGTCGTGTGGGTATGCTGGCCGCCTGTTCCATTTGGGCGATTATTAAGCAACTGGACCCCCGGACAAAGTTGGCATACTCGTTATCAGCCGCCTTGTGTGCTCCCTATCGACTTCACGCAGAATGACGCAATCGGCACTTTCTTCACCACAACCGCGATCGTCCCCGCAACAGCCTGTGGCTTCACGCAGCCGGGTCAGAACACAAAAGCACCCTGCCTGCTCTCTCAGTCGACCCTGCCTGCTCTCAGCTCGACTCGGGGGACCACCCGGGTAGCCGACCAGACGTTCGGTGACTGGGTCGCACGCCACTTAAACGCCGGCCACCGACACACTGTCTGACAGCCAGTCTGGCGCGGGCGACTCTCATCCTGCCTCGGAAGAACACGGCTTGGCTGTTGCATAGCCACTCACGCAAGAAAGAAGGGGCGGGGATGGCCGAGTGGTTAAGGTGTCGGGCTATGGGTACCAAAGGTCCCGGGTTCGACTCTAGCGCCACTCAGGACATTTCCCAATCCCGCGGCCCACCGGCGAAGCAGTGTGGGCGGCGCCATTAGCCGTGAATGTGCATAAAGTGTGTCGTGAACCAACCAATAAACAAACAAACAAACGCAAGAAAGAAGGCGTTCGCGCCCACCCTGGACACCTGGGTCCTGAATCACGAGAGGAGCTCACGGTGCCTTGTTTATGGACGTTCGGAAGATGTGCTATAAGTACTACTGAACGGCTATATGCTTTGTGAAGACCTATCTTGGTCGAGACAGGCGACTGTCGCCAGAATTGTCTGGCCACCCTGGGCAGCCGGATGCTGGATCACGAGAGGAGCTCTCGGCGCCTTATTTCTGGACGGTTGGACGGTGTGCTGTGTGTACGCCTGAGCGAACGTACGCCCTGTCGAGCAGTGCGGCTATCTTGGTCGAGACTGGGGCCGGCTTGACCGAGCCGGGACCGCCGCGACAGGACGAGAGGGGAGCGCACCGCGGCCGGGAGGGTGTGTAATTGGTGTGGTGACGACCGACGCGTCGCCTCCGACACCGCCCATCGACCCTCTGTCGGCCCGCGCCGACCAAACCCACCTAATTCTGCTCCGCGACGGCTGTCCTGCCGAAACAAACGTATCCCGTCTCAGCCGGCCGTCTGGCGCCGCAAAAACAAAGCCCGGCAGGCCAGACTACGGGAAATGCCCGTCATAGTGAATTGTCTTTTTCGTTGTCGGGCGACATCGTATGTAGTGATACCCATGATCGTTAGCATAGTTATCGGAGAAATTATGCTCGAATGACGCACAACAGAATGGGTGGAATTTTAACACAGTATGCTCGTTTGCGCGTTCCTTGTTGCCGGCTGTCGTACAATCACGGCGTCCATTGTGGACTGGTGATTGAGGACTGAGCACCGGAGACTGGTGACTGAGGACTGAGCACCGGAGACTGGTGACTGAGAAGTGCGGGAAGTGCGGATGTGGTTCACTCCTAAAAGCGAATCATGGCGATGTGATCTATGCGTTGCTGAGGATTCCCATCATCCCCTTCCTCCGTTTCCAGTTTCCCACGTCTGAGGTCTTGCAGGTGCGTGGATCTGTGCGCAGTTGCCTGCTTCTCTCTCCTTCTCCTCTCTCTCTCTCTCTCTCTCTCTCTCTCAATGCTTGTGGACCTGTTATTTCAGCCAATGGGCCCTTCCTGAGGACTCCGCCAGAAGAAACCCATTGGAGTTCAGTTGAGGTTGGATGACACTGACCACGGGCATATCCGGTGGAGTTTCGTGGAAAAATCAGTTGACATCCTCGTGAATCGAGGAACGCAAATGGCGGGCTGTTCTATAATGTTTGTTTTAGTGTGGAGCTCTTCCTTCGACTTTTTTCCATTGTTCTAACAGTAATCTAATGTTTGCCTTGGGGTGGGTGATCCTGCTATTACATTAATGTATGAAGATGACGATCACATGGCTGAGGGCGTTTCTGGCGACTTAGAGGAGCAAGCAAACAGTGTCGAATCATCCAAGAGTTCACCACGAGGAGGAATGAGGAGGGGGACCATCCAGAATTGTGACAACCCTGGACATTAGTATTTCCAACGTGTTTTTTTGTCGTTCCTCGATGAGGAAAGGTGAGCTCCGAAAACGTCTCGACTGCATTGCAGATAGCATCGTACCATTGATATCATGGCCTCGTGGGCTTCGTGACTTCGGTGCAGGTTTTCCCCGAGTGTCCCGGCGAATAAAGAGGACTCCTGAGCCAAATGAGAGGATTTATAGGTAGTCAAGAAGCCAATATCACTCAAAGGGGACCAAGGCAAGAAGATGCCGGTTTGTCAAAACTAGCCCGTCCAGCTGCTGGGGATAAGCTGGATCCTGTCAGCTGGATCCTGTCAGCTGGATCTGCACACTTAATCTGCACAAAAAGCGGTCTTTGTTTGCTGCGAATCATTTACATTAGTTGTCTAGTGTTCAGCATGATACGCCAAAGCGATCCATTCAGTGGCACTTGCGGCTACTTGCTTGTTTTATAATTATCTGAATGTCTGCTTCTACAGGATGAGATGTTGGTGACTATGGCATATTTGTCAATGGTATGTTTCCACACTGAAGTAAGCAATCAACTGAATGTACACGTTATCTTCAATTACGTGTAAATTCAGTGTAAATTCACCTTGCTATCCTCACAAGTCGTCTTCTGCGCTTCTCGCTTCGAACAACGGATAAAGCGCCATTTTGCTCAGGGAACCGCAGTTGACTACGGACAAATATATGGAACAAGTGCGCCGTGATTGAGCTCAACTGAGAAGTGTAGATGCTAGCCTGCTCTTGAGCCACTGGTCCCTCCCGTGGCGAATCCGGTGGGAGGAAAGGATTCCCGCCGGATTGGTCACGGAAAGAACCAATGGAGATTAGTGGAGATTAGTGGAGCTTAGTGGAGGTTCGTGGAGCCACGGAACAGCCCCAATGCATACGTTTCCCATTACTCATTCTAAGAAAAAGCATCGGTCTGGCATACATCTGAGCAGTGCATGACTGATGACGACTGCATGAGTGATGACTGATCACTGGGTGGCTGGCGACTTATGATCAGAGGACAAAATCCGCGCGGAATGGTAGGTGAAAATGTGTCTTTTGGTGTTCCATGCATCTTGCCATTTTTCACCATCCCAAAATGTTTTTTCCCTGCTTCCGCTACTGATCAAACATTGCGCCAGAGCTCCTGCTTGTAAAATTCACCAACTGCATATTACACATCAAACCGGATAATTGACGGCAGTAGCCAGGACAGCAAAAGTGCCCCTCAATGTACCCTATTATGTTTCCGACCAAGATAATCAAAGATATCTTCATCCACCACCGTGCGCGACATTTTGCTACCTTCGCCAATGGAGGGGGTGGGGATGAGGAGAGCCTCTGACGTTTCCAAAGAACGTGCTGGAGGAACAAAACAAAAGCCGGCGTGCAGGGTGGGACAATATCTCGCGATTAACATCGGATTATGTATCTGGAGGTGAGAGGAAACGCTCGAGGTCAGATCACAGGCCACCTTTTCAGAAAAGAAATCTGGGCTTTTCATAATTTGATCGCAAGCGCTCTCTAAGCTGCAACCGATATTGACATAAACTTATTATAAGGGTCTTCGTCACTGCTTTGCAGATGGATGCAATGACATATATCAAACTCCATCTGAAGCATTTTCCAGTAGTTGTGGAAATTACACCAAAAAATTCCTCCCTAAATTCTTCCCTAAAGCCTCATTTGGCAAGCGTAAGACGCCTTGCTTTCGAGAGAATGCTAAAAATGAATATTTAGAAAAAAGTGATCAAGTTGCTGAGGTGTAGCGCAAACCGTCCGGAAGTGGCACGCACATGTCATCAGCAGGGCTGAACCCGCCCTTCGCTCAGGGATAAGATTAGTTCGTGCAGGACCATGATGAACTTTCCTCCGCTACAGCTCAGTGCGGTTGGCCAGGTGTTTGTCAATTGAGATGAATGGATGTAGAATGCATAGAGAACTGTAAAATGATTTGATGTGACAGGACTAATTTCTTCAAAACTCCGACCGATCTTTAAGAATCTTTGACGAGGTTGTTCTGTATGATGTGCTTCCCTGCACATGCATAGGTAGAACCCAAGTGTCACCTCGTCGAATAAAATACATTTTTAATACATTTTTCAAGGGCAAAACATTTCGGTAGAAATAGTTTCGAAGCAAAATTAGTAGTGAAAAGAACTTATAGCTATACAAATAACCAAGCTATAAAAAAGCGGGGATACAGGACGAGGAATGGTGAGAGCTAATGCAGCGAGAGCTGGCGAGTATATATTGTTGTAGGTTGTCTTGGAGGCATCAGGTGAGAACAGAAGATGAAATCCGAGGGAGGTCAGTAGATGTGGTGATTGATGACTAGAAGATAGCAGCGATGGACAGTGGACAGTGGAGAGTCCGTAGAAGCAGCAGATGGAGGTGTAGAGTTGATGAGCCTGCCCGGGCAATGTCACGTTGGGATGTGGGGAGAAGCGGGTGGTACGCGGGTCATCGCGATTCCCCATTGCACGATGCAAGAATGTGTACACGTGCATGTGTACACGTCGCACAAACATCTTTTTGACATTGGGTGTTCCTTTATATTATTTTTAGTCGTTCTATTCGTGTTTTCATTTTTCTTATGTTGGCTCTTTTGTATTGTGCTTTTTGTTTTGTTTTGCTTCGGTTTGTTTTGTTTTGCGTTGCTTTGCATTGCTTCGTTCTGCTTCGTTCTGCTTCGTCTTGTTTTGCTTTGTTTTATTTTGTTTTGCAGTAGTTTGTGATATGCTGTCTCGCGTTGTTGCATTTGGTGCAATGTATGTGCGTGCGTTTGACGGTAAGTGGGCGATGGCATGTGGTACGAGTTAGTTATTTGAGCTTTAAGGCTCATTGTAGTCGTCAGTGGCTCAACGTGGTATACGAATAAGTGAGTCTGGTATGTCCAATGTGTAGGAGTGTGAGTAGGAGTTCTTTGTGTCGGTTGCTTTGGTTGATGGTGTTCCAGTGCTCTAGTTACAGTTAATGTTTGGGGTGTATTTCATAAAGGGGAGGTGTTTGTGAGTTGTCCCATGCCTGTAGGGGGAGTTATCTTTAGAGGCGTGCAGTACCATAAAAGGTCATTTCCGCCGCCTTTAAAGCGGGTACGCTACATGCCTGTCTAAAAAGGCAAGTGTTTGCTATCAAGGTGCAGGTAAGTGGGTATTTACGTCAAGGGAATTTTACGCTAGCTTGTGTTGGATTTTTGGGTGCTGAAGGCGGGGCTGAGTTGGAGACGATTCTGATGTCTAAATGGTTCAATTTTTACTTTTCTCCTCCTCAAAATGATTTGTAGTTGGGGTTTGGGAAGAAACTGGATTTTGCCAGAGTGCCGGCAAAATCCAGTTTCTTCCGGCAATTTAGCCTACTCTTATCGAAGAGCACCGAAGGATCTTTACCGTGCGAACAAGGAGGCAATTGTCCACACCGCCTATCACGCCGGCTGCCGCGTATTAGTTGTTAGTAGCGGGTTAGTCTAAGCATGCCATGCAGGGGTATCAACTGGGTTCGTGCGGTGCTTTTTATATTTCCTAAAGCAAGCCGGCTCATCAACGTCCGACAGCCCCGCAAGGTGGCCATGTATTTCTAACTGGGAAGCAAATCGGCTCATATACGTCCGACGCCATTCGGGATGGCTATTTACGTGTTTCCTACGAGTGCTTCTCGAGCATGCATGGTGGGTTGATGTGAGAGTTGATGGTGTGGTTCCTATAACGCTCCTGCTAAATTTGTGGCATACAGGTGTTCAAAAAGCATTTGAGGGAGTTCTGGTTGCTTGTCACCTAGAAGCGACGGAAGCGATAGGGTGGTGCCCTCTCTTTGGCAGAATGCCTTAAGTGGCTGTCATTGAGAGGTAAATCTACTGCAGTCTAGGAGGATGTGCCCTATGCTTAGCGTGGCATTGCAGGTGTCGCAGTGAGATGAAGTGGAGGTCACCCTCCAATTGAGGCTTTGTTAGTTTTGTGCAACCAGTGCTGAGTCAAGTGAGGATGACTTCTTTTTGTCTGTGAGATTGATTTAATGAGTTACATGTGTCTGTTGTTGGTTTGATTGCATGGGTGTGGTTGGATTTGTGTTGTGTCGAGTTGTGCTGTGTCCAGATGTTTTGCTGGTTTTGGCAAATGTCGTGTTGTAGGAGTGCTTTGCAATCGTCTACCGAATATTCCATGCTAGGGTAAGTGTTCAATGATAAGACTTGCTTCGCAAGCCTGTCTGCTTCTTCGTTACCTGGGATGTTGGCGTGGCCCGGTATCCAGATGAAGGACAAGTCCATGTTTACGTTATGGGCCACGATTCGTTGGATTCGATCAATGGTGCGATGCGGACAGTCGAGGATGTTGCTAATTGACTGTAGGGAGGCTGAGCAAATCGCTACGTTTCTGGCCTTTCGCCTCATGAGAGTGGAGATAGCGACCAGAATGGCCATTGCTTCAGCGTAGAAGATGAAAAAGTTGTCCGGTAGCCGCTTTGAAAGTCGAAGGCCTGGTCCAGTGATGCCGATGTTTAAATTTTCCTCGTGTTTCGATCCATCAGTGTGTACTAGTGTTTTGCGATTGTTGTCATCGGCGAAATTTTGGAATATAGCAGAAATTTCCGCCGATATGATAGTGGATTTCTTCTTCGAAAGTAAGTACTCGACCTTTGGTTGACTGAGAGTCCAGAATGGTCTTGTGAGCGGTCGAGCTGCAGTAGGTTAAGATCTGAGAGACCCGTAGCAATCTGAATGCTACATGGTGGGCGTTTGCGCCCAAATCGGCTTTTGTTGTATCTGCAAGGCATAAAGCAGCTCTGTGCCGGATGATTTTTAATATATTTGTGGGTGTGAGTGTTGATAGCCCGGTGTATTGTGGGTAGTTGATTGTGAATACTGGCATTGTATAGTCTGCTGGTATGCCATGACAACATTTGCGACTCTGTCGGCTCCCAGCAAGAGTGTCGGGCGCCGACTGGACACCCGCTTTGGATTTCTGACACCTGCTTTGGCTGCAGCGTTTAGGTCGGTCAACATACAACCATATGAAATGATATATATATATATATATATATACATATACATTACTTGGAAGACTAAGGAATGCACACTGATGATCGGCTCTCTCGACCTAGAAGCCTGGCAAAGCAACTACTGTATTATTGCACATTGGACGGCTTATTGGAGCTGGTGCGCGTGTATCCTGAGGCCAGCTGTGTGTTGCATGTGCCGACGCCGGCGACATCTTCATTATGTGGCAGCTGGTACTGGCCGGTGCAGCAGTGCGTCATGCTCGGCCGCGACACATCGCCGGCTGCCCGCGTGAACGCCATGATGACGAGTGGGCGTCATGGCGACGCTCGTGACTGCATCCCGTGAAAATAGATTGTCACTTACGGGCGATATTAAACACCGGCTCATGATATATGGTCAGCGCGCGCGCCGCCAATGCCGCTAATAATGGCGCGTAATGAAAGGGGCACCTGCCGCGATGGCCTGCTCGCCCTTCGGCCTGGGTGCTCTCCTCTCCGCTCCGGCCCGCGGCGTCTGCCTCTGACGTCACGCGGATGACGCCGCGGTCGTGTGGCGGTGACGTCACGCATGACGTCACACTCCGTGCGGCGAGCTCGGTGGCGACGGCAGCAGTGAATGCCAGCTATCCGGCCAGTCTGAATTGTTTGCGTTTCACCAATATTTCGCTAAATGACCTGATTAATGACCAATAAACATTGCCCCGCGCTTCTCGTCCGTCGCGCCAATGACGAGCGATGGGAAAAGACGAACTCGGTGACATTTCTGATATGATTCCGAGGATGAAGCTTGCAATACGCATAAGCTGTTATGGCAAGTGCTAATGATCATCAACCATCCAATCATGTCATTTGGCCAACCAAAGTTGTCTTCGTTATATGCGTAACATCTGGAGCAAACAAACTGTATAAGTGGTTATCTGTTTGCCCATCAGTTGTACCTGAACCTGTTACCTATTAGTTAGTTAGTTATTTGGGTTTCAAGGGCTCATCGACTGCACTTGTTACTCATCAGTTGTACCTGCTCGACTAAAAAAGTAATCTCCCTTTTACGTGGCACTGGTGTTCATTCTTTTTGTGTGTGTGTGTGTGTGTGTGTGTGTGTGTGTGTGTGTGTGTGTGTGTGTGTGTGTGTGTGTGTGTGTGTGTGTGTGTGTGTGTAATTTGCGTGTGTGTGTGTGTGTGTGCGTGTGTGTGTAGGCTTCCAGCTACGTGGCTGAGTCAACCATGTAGTAGCGTGGAGCAACCGTGGTAGGAGAAAATGAGCACGAACGACGACTCATTTACAGTATGGAACCGGTTGCCGTTGTTGGAGCTGCACGCGCACTCAGGCTCGTGTTTGAGGAATTCATGAAGTGGCTTCCTGCACCATTTTGAGGTTGTCAAGCTCGAAAATAGATTATACATTGGCCAACGTACAAGGACAAATGAGGGTCCGGCAAACTTCAAAGCGTTCCGAAATATTATCTGTGGCGGCATTGCGCTCATTGATCTCACTGGCTCCATATTTCAAGTACGGAAATTGAGTGTACGACTATTTTACATACTTCACTTGTGTTATAAATTACATCGTGTGCTAATTTGTGATTGCATAGCAGCTTGACTGTTCTTTACGAGCGAAACCAAGATAGTTTAAGTCAAGAAGGCCATCGTCAGGACTCTCCGGACAATGGCTCACATCCGAGAATGTTAATCCTGCTCATAATGTAGGTGATGCTTTTGCCTCAGAAATGCGTTTACTTTGGCTCCTAAGGCTTGAAGGCTCCTAAGGCTCTGGTCTCATTCAAACTATTCTGGATTATTCAGCTTCATCAAACTCAGCCATTCCACACATGCGGGGTTGCTGTACCCAGACGGATTCCTCAGGGTACCCCTGATGCTACACCCAGGCGCATGCCACAGTGTACCCCAAATACTGCACCTAGGCCCATGCCACAGGGTACTACTAATGCTGCCACCTAGGCCCATGCCACAGGACACCCCTTATACCCGTCGTATATCCAACGAGCGATAAGCTCTGTGAGAAAACCTGTTGCTTAACACATACATGGTGGGGCCAGGTCTGAAATTGAATACTATAGGAATAAGACTCTATTGAAATGAAATCGGAACAAAACGTTGTCATTAGGAACAATAGCGTTTATCATAATTATCACAAGCGAATTTCACCGAATTGTTCAACTGCACCCGCAGCCCGACGCAATGAAGCATGTGACTACATCACACTAACAGACTACCCTTAGTAACGTAAAAGATGTTGGCCGTTTCTGCGGCCCATTCTTTGACTGTCGGTTTGAACAGTTGCGTGTGCGTTTGGCGGAGCTGGTTATCGCAGCCGTCTGCCGGATGCCACTGACGCTGTCTGGTCACGTCATGGGTGACGGTGTGGTCGGCACGGCTCTGCCCTCGCGCGCATAGTGAGCCGGACACAAATAGCACCTGCATCAGCACTCTGACAGCACTGACATCAGCCGGGCGACAGCACTGACATCAGCCGGGGGAGTGCCGCACGGGCTGACTGAGGTAGGTCAGATCCGCTGCACTGACGCCAGCCGGACAGCTGCCACCTGACCTGGTGTGGAGGAGCCTGCTGTAGTCGGGGAGGCGTGACCCGGCCTACACCGGCCCCAGCTGCCGCCTGACCTGGTGTGGAGGAGCCTGCTGTAGTCGGGGAGGCGTGTCCCGGCCCACACCGGCCCCAGCTGCCGCCTGACCTGGTGTGGAGGAGCCTGCTGTAGTCGGGGAGGCGTGTCCCGGCCCACACCGGCCCCAGCTGCCACCTGACCTTGGTGTGGAGGAGCCTGTTGTAGTCGGGGAGCCGTGTCCCAGCCCACACTGGTCCCAGCTGCCACCTGACCTGGTGTGGAGGAGCCTGTTGTAGTCGGGGAGCCGTGTCCCGGCCCACACTTGTCCCAGCTGCCACCTGACCTGGTGTGGAGGAGCCTGTTGTAGTCGGGGAGGCGTGTCCCGGCCCACACTGGTCCCAGCTGCCACCTGACCTGGGGTGGAGGAGCCTGCTGTAGTCGGGGAGGCGTGTCCCGGCCCACACTGGTCCCAGCTGCCACCTGACCTGGTGTGGAGGAGCCTGCTGTAGTCGGGGAGGCGTGTCCCGGCCCACACTGGTCCCAGCTGCCACCTGACCTGGTGTGGAGGAGCCTGCTGTAGTCGGGGAGGCGTGTCCCGGCCCACACTGGTCCCAGCTGCCACCTGACCTGGGGTGGAGGAGCCTGTTGTAGTCGGGGAGGCGTGTCCCGGCCCACACTGGTCCCAGCTGCCACCTGACCTGGTGTGGAGGAGCCTGCTGTAGTCGGGGAGGCGTGTCCCGGCCCACACTGGTCCCAGCTGCCACCTGACCTGGGGTGGAGGAGCCTGTTGTAGTCGGGGAGCCGTGTCCCGGCCCACACTGGTCCCAGCTGCCACCTGACCTGGTGTGGAGGAGCCTGCTGTAGTCGGGGAGGCGTGTCCCGGCCCACACTGGCCCCAGCTGCCACCTGACCTGGGGTGGAGGAGCCTGTTGTAGTCGGGGAGGCGTGTCCCGGCCCACACTGGTCCCAGCTGCCACCTGACCTGGTGTGGAGGAGCCTGCTGTAGTCGGGGAGGCGTGCTCCGATTCACCCCCGATTCCAGCCCAGGCCGCACACAATCATGACCGACATAACCAAGCTGAGCGGCCGTTGAATGGCGATACTGGCGCAATGCGGTGCATGAAATAAACGTCGGAGTTAACATGGCGTGAATATGTGACGAATGCTTACCTCATCCGCGATTGAAACGCAATTCAGTTCCACGATACGTTGATTCATCCTAAGCCTCTTTGGATCACTAGCATGCGGCATGACGATGGTATCAGTGACGATGCCAGGAATACCCTTCAAGGCAATCCCAGCCGAGAAGCGGATGCATCTGTGAGAAAGAGGGTGTCGACATAGCTGCGGTGATTCGCATGAGAACAATAGAACTGAATGGATGAAAGCACGGTCTGCGATGACGACTCGGTGAGGCGATTGTCTCGGTCAGACAATCTCATATGGTATTGAATGGCCGGTGCTTGCTTAGCTGGCGGTGCGGTCTGGCGCCGCGACGAGAAACTCGCATCAGAGGTTCGTTGATTCGGGAGAGCCATTTGGTGAGTTACCAGACAAACGTTCACACCATGCTGGTGACCCACGGATAATTAGTTCCTCTCCTGACTGTTTTTGAAACTAACAGAATCTGGTCATGCAGAACGATGATGCAACTGTTGTAATTGGTATATATTTAATATTTAATATTCAGTGATTTCATAATTACATTTTCATCTGTGACTTCTCCCACCTCTCTGTATGATGGCCTAGTCTTCTCCCACGTCGCTCTTGCTCTGCGTTTTTCCACTTCTCTGTGACTCACGTCTTCGGCCTCTTCGGACGTCGCTCCTGGTCCGCGTTGTCCCACTTCTCTGTGACAGGTCTTCACTTGCTCCCGACCAGAGATCTAAACACCATGTATTCTGATGGACTGGTGTAAGACTTAAGGTTCGAGGGCCAACTGAATGGAATAAGACTAAAAATGGAATAAGACTAAAGAGTTGTTTTCATATATAAGGTGAGCAGGAAGTGTGGGAGTTGGTACCACGTAGGTAGGTAGGTAGGTGAGTGCCACCTACGTAAGTGCCTACCTACTTACGGACATGCGTAAGAGGTGCTACGTTCCGAGGTGACGTGTTACGTTACGTTCGTATGGTAACTCACCAAATGGCTCTCCCGAATCAACGAACCTCTGATAAGCTGTCAAAAATTAGCTATGAATGGTTCTTAGGAAAACCGGTTGCATTACTCATCGACACTCATGTTATCCCATATTCGTGCGTTTGCCACTATCTCGTTGCATCCAATAATAATTACCAAGCTAGCGATATCTTCCAATAATCAGTAAATTAGCGGGTCACGTGTGAATGGAAGATTATTGCGATTGCTATACAACGTGCAGACGCGACAATGCTCTAACACTTCTGCTGATGTCATCTCAGCGGCTGATTTGGTTTTTCACTAGTTTTGGTTTTAGCGCCTGGATGAACTGGCCAAGTCACCAACGTTAAGTACGGCCAAGGACTTCTCGGATGCTATCGTACGCCTCAAGAGACGAAAGATGTTTTCTGATGGCGCACAGGCTGTGATCCGGCAAAACATCGAGGGGGCACGCTTCGTGCGGAGGTGCATCGAGGAGGCGCATCACATTCTGAAAGACCACTGGGGCGGTACAGGTACATGCGATGCCAGATGGCCCGTTAAAGTGTGTCCCAAGAGTGTCAAGACTCGCCAGGAGCCTCGCAAGTTCACAATGAGCATCATCCGGCTGTATTTATCATGGCCTATAGAGAGTAGTGGAGAGCATGGCCAGTGCTCTCGGAAAGGTACACGGTACTCGTCGCCAGCTGAATCCAGAAAGTGTGGCCGGGGAGTTCGTAATTCGATGGAACACGCCGGACGCGTTTTCCGCAGATGCCTTAAAGCGGCTGTTCAGAAGCGACGTGGATACAACTGCGTCCGGTCCGAGGAAGACATATATGCGAGCACTTGGAAGGCTCAGCAGTCGGACGTCGTCTTCGTGCCACGGACATGAGAGTGTTCGTTTCCACAAGACGCCTTAAGCAGGCCATACGTACGTGTGTTGCACTGCTGTAGTGAGCGACACGTTCAGTACGACCTCTGAGGAGTGGTGGTGAAGCACCCGTTGGCGGGTCAGCGCACGGCCTGAGCCTCAGCAGAGTTCAGTTCTCACGTTGTTCTTACGATTGTCGTTCTGTACACATGCTGGTGACACCTCTCTCGATATTATTGCAGGAATGTGTGCTTAGTATGTTAAGCTTCGCCCAGTTTATTTTGTTTGACGAAATTTATTATTGCACGAGCTTGGAGACGTTTCTTAGGAAGATAGCGACGGTGTGTAGTCACATGGGCCAGTCAAATTACTTGTTCTTGCTGCACCCTGAAGGATAGGTTTCAACGACAACCCTCAAAATTTACCTTCTGAAATTGAGAAGCTTCCAATTATAGCATGCTTCATATGGCAGCAGCTGGAACTTTGGCATAGTTATGCTCGCTCTCCCTTGGGACGCGCAAAAGTTCTGCCGAGAACACATTGCAAATAAAAAGTGTCCTAACCTGAAAATGAAGCGGCCTAAATCTGAGGAGCATTTATATCTCGGGGAACACTTTAGCTTGCTCTGGATTGCAGTGAGGGCCCTGTGGGATTTGACTGGTACGAGACTTTTCAATTTTTATACCTCTGCTCTTGATGTCTCTGCTTCTCTGTGTTGTCCCACTTCTCTGTGACATGTCTCCGCCTTCTCCTGATGACTCCGCTCCTCTATGCTGTCCCACTTCCCCATGAGCTGCTCCAATGCTCTCCCTCCGCTCTTCCGTCGACGGCGGTGCTCATTAGTTGGCGGCGACACGCCTATCTGAGTTGGACGCCCCTCTATCTGGAGCCGAACACAACACCGAGTCGTGGACACAGCCACCTGGCGTCCTGCGGTCATCGACACCGAGAAGGGGGTCGCCGACGGTCTCACCACAGACACCTCACGGACACCTCATCACAGTATTGACACCGTGTCGCAGGTCACTGATAGTCACCCTGCAGACACCACACTACATCGCACTACACCACACCACACCACGCTACACTACACCTCACCACACCACACCACACCACACCACACCACACCACACCACACCACACTACACCACACTACACCACACCACACATCACACCACACCACACCACGCTATACCACACCTCACCACACTACACCACACCACAGCACACTACACCACACCACACCACACCACACCACACCACACCACACCACACCACACTACACTACACCACACCACACCACACCACACCACACCACACATCGCACAGCATCAGCATGGAGACGGGGCCACAGACGGTATCACTACAGACACAACACCACGCCACCAATAAGGTCCTACGAATGTAACTAAAACAATTAGTCGAACCGTACAGTGAGGAAGACGGGATATATACTGGGACAATTGGGAGGGGCAAAGCTAAAAGGGTACTACAACTGGGTGGGAAATTTCCATCCAGTTGACATGCTTTAGCAAGTATCATGCCAGAGGTAAGTGCCGACCGCGGAGCGGTTTGTAAGTTAAGCTGTGCGCGCGCCGGAATGTCGCCGCAAGCCCTTTCTTTGATTGCCAAATTGAAAAGACAGGCTCTGACCGAGAACATTAGAGCTTGAAATGCAGTGGTATAAAGTGAAGCGTTGTTGCAGGCTTACCGCGAGCGAACTCGCCGCATGGAATCTGTTTTTTTAAAATAAGATTAAGAACAGTTCATGACGAATACTGTAAAACTGCTGGGTAAAAGCAAGTCTAACAGAGCCTGGCCAGCTCGGAGGGATAAAACTAGACAGTGAAACGCTATAGCGAAATGGTTATTGAGGTCCCAAAAGCGTAACGATCAGATTCACTTTTGTATCGATTCTGCTCCACGGATACCACGGTGTTAGTTAAGGTATTTAGTATTTATGCATCGAAATTAAGTTGAGGAAGTGCATCTGTCTTACAACCAGGCTCCGAAAGCATGAGGGGCAACTGATTGGCTGCGAACACTCCGGAATTAACCCTCTTGTCCTGACCTACCAGGTGAACCAAAATAGGTGGACACAAGTCTACCAGCTTGCTCCGAAATTAGAATGAAGGAGCTACGACATACCGCCGGTCACACTTTTCCTATCTGGCCTGGAACATAGTCAGTGGGGTCAAGCTGAACCCGCAAGCGGCACGGGCTGGGAATATGTGCAACACTGCCAGGGAAAACAGCTACATCAGCGCCATTTACACCCGTATCATGCACAATGATCGCACAAAAATCGAGCGTCTCCCGCTGTGAAGGTCTACCGCAACTCGCTGTGGCCGGCGAACTATTGCCATACTCCTGTACCGTGGCGAGTAGTTGGCGTCACGACACTCCCCCCCCCACCTCCACCGCTGGAGTGTTGTGACCTGTTGCGGCGTATCGTCGGGCGTCACTCATCAGCTCCGCATCGCCGGCACTAATCATCGGCTGCCGACGCGTTCTGCCAATCTGGCTTCCTGTTTACGTGGGACGCCATTCTTCCTATTTTCGTTGCGCACTGCACTGCCCGTACCGGCTATCTCTGATTTTTGCGTCGGCCTCCATGCCGGCGTCATCCATCAGCGACATTGACACGCTTGGCGGGGGCGGCGGCTGGCGGCAGGTCTGGAAGGCGGGGGCGGCGGCTGGCGGCAGGTCTGGAAGGCGGCGCGTCGCCAGCAGCCGTCCGCCCCATCCGCTCACCGCACTCGATCGTTCACGACACGGCCCGCCACGGGCACCAGCATCGAACGGCGCACAGGGGATAGGTGATGCCGACGCACGAGAATCAGCGCCATCGCTGCTGAGCTAGCCAGGAAAATGCACCAGCGAGGGCCTCGTCCGGGCGAGTTCAATCGAAGTGAGTATGTGAGCTGATGCGAAGTGAGTTGATAAGAGTGGCTCGCCCCGGCTCGACCTGATCTGACCAGGTCTGGCCCGACTGGACCGTCACGCCTTTGAGAGGAAATGGCGCATGCCCCAAGCTCGGGGAACACGCGGGAACGTGTGGCTGGTGGAGACCTGTCTTCAGACTTAGGGGATGCCCGCGATACATTTCGATTCAGGATATTCGGTGTTTGCCGTCGGCCCCCGTGAAAGCTAAAGTTGTGACGGGGAATACATAGCCCCAGGCACTCCGGAGTCTCCACCTATGGGCATGCAGCTTCATTATTTAGCAACTGAATATTTTCACTTGCAAGGCCCCGATCTGTCTACTTTGTGCTTGAACATGTTGTATTCAGTTATGTTTCCGAGCTTTTCGATATGATCGCCTGTTTTTCAAGTGCACAGCGCTGTTAATAAAGTAACACCTGAGGAAATAATATGGAATCGCAAGTGTTACTTTGCAACCAATTTCTCAGGAAAGAGATGCGATATGATTAGATGGAATTTATATTAGCCAGCCTGAGTGACATTCACAGCGAAGTGTGCTGATGTGCGTGCCAGATTTGACAAAAATTCCAATCTTTCGGCGACAAGACACGAACCAACAATCTTTCGAATGTGCGACGTGTCTACTCGACCCTCAAACTACTCGCCCTATAATTGCAATACTTCCTTGCAGGCAGTTTCACAGACAATCTCTACCAACAGCCAAATAAACATAGGTTATTAATATGCAAGAGGTGCATTGATATATACCTCCTGTAAGGTGTGGGATGGCCAATTTACGCTGGTATTATTTGCGCCGGTCTTATTTGCCTCCGTATCAATGTGTGCTGGTGTCGTTTTCGCTTCACTTCATCACTTATGTTGATGTTTGTCCTGCTAATGCTTGTGCTGGTGTCTACGCCGGTAGTGTTTGTACTGCTGTCACTTGCGCTTCCGAGCCGGTGTCTGACGTGGCATGCGCCATGGCGCAATATATAGGCCGGATGGCATGTGCTTCAGTGTTGACTATTGGAAAGCTTCAAAATGTATTATATTGTGAATGCCTAGCTAGCTCTAAACTAGGTTAGTGTACTGAAGAATTCGTCGTAGAGATACACGTCTCCTACGAATATTTCGAGCAAAGAACATGCTTCTCGATGCTTAGAGTTTATTATTCCACTCACATTAGAGTGTTTTTCTCCATTAAAAAACAAAACAAACAAAATTGTTTCCCAAACGAAGGCGATAGTCTTCGACAGAGCTGATTTCGCAAGTATCACAAACTGACGCAAAACCATTGCATTATAATACAACATATAGATTAGGCATCAAGGCTTTCGGAACTTTGGTGTGGCCACTGCGTTGACTGCAGAACTGCTTTCATCACCAAGCATGGCCGCCGTTGGATACAGAAGCCTGGTTCCGACAGATTGTGGGTGGGGGGATTTCAAACATGGTCTCAGACTTAGACAAAAATTACCTTTCAAATATGAACGACTAACATTCGGTTGGTCAGCTTAGGACATTGTTATCCTTATAACATATCTTTAGACTTTGAGAAAATGCCGTTTTCGTTCAGACGTTTTGAAGGGATCGGCTTTTCGGGGGAGTAGAGGATGTCCACCGTGACCCCCCGCCCCGTGGATCCGCTCGTTATCATAGCGCCAAAGAAGCTTAGTTATAGGATCTCTGGTACAACCATCTTGTCCTTTGGTCAAAAATCATTTTGTTAGAGTCGTTTTAATAGTTGGTGTCTGGTACCCCTTCCCAAGCCCGAAACGTTCTGGAAAATGAAGTCATTCTCAATCCCCCAAGTCCTGCATTTTATCGCCGGACACCTAGGAGCACCCCATATCACGCCGGAGAGCGACGTAACAGCCTCGGTTCATTACCACATAATCACCGTCAAGTATGAAATGCGACGCAATGACGTCACCTCCCGGAGCGCCGGGGGCCGTCGGTGATTGCTGGGAGCACATCTTGTGTGAGGGTCGTCGGTGATTGCTGGGGGGCACATCTTGTGAGGACCGTCGGTGATTGCTGGGGAGCACATCTTGTGTGAGGGTCGTCGGTGATTGCTGGGGAGCACACCTTGTGTGAGGGTCGTCGGTGATTGCTGGGAGCACATCGTGTGTGAGGGTCGTCGGTGATTGCTGGGAGCACATCTTGTGTGAGGGTCGTCGGTGATTGCTGGGGGGCACATCTTGTGAGGACCGTCGGTGATTGCTGGGGAGCACATCTTGTGTGAGGGTCGTCGGTGATTGCTGGGGGGCACATCTTGTGAGGGCCGTCGGTGATTGCTGGGGAGCACATCTTGTGTGAGGGTCGTCGGTGATTGCTGGGGAGCACATCTTGTGTGAGGGTCGTCGGTGATTGCTGGGGAGCACATCGTGTGTGAGGGTCGTCGGTGATTGCTGGGAGCACATCTTGTGTGAGGGTCGTCGGTGATTGCTGGGGAGCACATCGTGTGTGAGGGTCGTCGGTGATTGCTGGGGAGCACATCGTGTGTGAGGGTCGTCGGTGATTGCTGGGAGCACATCTTGTGTGAGGGTCGTCGGTGATTGCTGGGGAGCACATCGTGTGTGAGGGTCGTCGGTGATTGCTGGGAGCACACCTTGTGTGAGGGTCGTCGGTGATTGCTGAGGAACACATCTTGTGTGAGGGCCGTCGGTGATTGCTGGGGAGCACATCTTGTGTGAGGGTCGTCGGTGATTGCTGGGGGGCACATCTTGTGAGGGCCGTCGGTGATTGCTGGGGAGCACATCTTGTGTGAGGGTCGTCGGTGATTGCTGGGGAGCACATCTTGTGTGAGGGTCGTCGGTGATTGCTGGGGAGCACATCTTGTGTGAGGGTCGTCGGTGATTGCTGGGGAGCACACCTTGTGTGAGGGTCGTCGGTGATTGCTGGGGAGCACATCTTGTGTGAGGGTCGTCGGTGATTGCTGGGGGCACATCTTGTGAGGGCCGTCGGTGATTGCTGGGAGCACATTGTGTGGGGTCGTCGATGATTGCTGGGAGCACATCTTGTGTGAGGGTCGTCGGTGATTGCTGGGGAGCACATCTTGTGTGAGGGTCGTCGGTGATTGCTGGGAGCACATCTTGTGTGTCCTCTGCCTACTCTCGGAGACCACTGGGGGATTTCTAACCTCTTAGTAGCCACCGCAAGATCGCCACCCCATCCATTCAGATGCTTTCTCTTTCGACGGCTCTTGACGGCCTCCTTGTCCGCCAGAAAACACAACATTTCGAGTTTCCAGCGCGTCGCTGAAGCAGAATCGCCGGGCATCGGTCGGTCGGCCGGTGGCGAACTCACGCAGACGAGAGCCATCTTGGGCAGCGGACGTAACGGCCGTGCCGGCCGAGCCGTCCGGACCCTCTGCACGGATGTGGTAATCCTCCGGCCGGCCGTAAAATGGCGGCCGGGAGCCGGCCCCCCCGTCCGGTGGCATCGAGCGGCGCGCGGCCGGACGCGCTCGGGAACGCCCGGACGTGTCGGCTACGGCTGGGTGTAGTGGGGTACGGCGGGGCGTGTGAGGTACGCCAGGACGCGCTGAAGTACGGCCGGACGGATAAGGTACGGCTGAGCGCCGTGAGGCATGACCGGCCGTGCTGAGGAACCACCAGACGTGGTGATGTACGGCCGAAAGTGTGAGGTGCGCCCGGACGCGCTGAGGTACGACCGGACGTGTGACGTACGCCAGGGCATGTGCAGTGCAGCTGAGCGCATGTAGAATGTGGTCGAATTCGGACGTGTTGATGTGGTAAGTGTGAGATTATGCCCAGACGTGCCGAGATATGTCCGGGCGTGCTGAGGCACGCCCGGACGTGTCAGGTACGGCTGAGCGCAGTGAGGTACGGCCGGCCGCGTCGAGGTACGACTGGATGTGCTGATGTACGGTCGGAAGATGTGTACGGCTGAGCGCAGTCGGTCACAGCCGGACATGGACGCCCCTGCTGCGAGGGGTGGCACAACGAACGAGGGGCTCCTCGTTCGTAGTGATGGCACAGTGAGAACTTGGCAGCACGCCGGGGTTGGAAGCTGTGATATGAGTTGTTTCTGTGAAGCTTTTCCCCTATGGACGCGTTGAGTAAGACACATTCTAATAGGGCACTACTAGGACGGCTTCAGCTGATTTCAAATTGCAAGTATTAGAGGGTAAGCACGATATTCCAATGGTTGACGTAATCTAACTCTCCTGGCAGGGCATGCTGTCAGGGGTATGTAGTATGTGCAGCACTTGGCGACACTTACAGGTGATCAACAGGCAGGTCTCAATCTTTTGCTAATTCGAAAGGTCTGCAGATCTGGAGACGTTGGGTAGTGCAATATCACGGTCCTTCTATTTAACTTCGGTGATGTTACATGTTCTGCCAAGCGTCTTGATAGAGTAAGAATAGGTATGAAGCGTTTCCCAAAGCGGAGTGAAATGGCAGGTCCGAAGTGTTTCCAAAATCCGAAGAAAATCCGAAGAAAAGGATTAAGGTGTGCTGTACCGGAAAACAGACGCCAATTATTCCATGAAGTCAACCAACTCACTATCAATATTAATTTAATTACAGCTTCAATCAAATTCTCTGGAGATGGCTTGACACTGATACTTGGACGGCTTCAGCTGAGTTGCGATTTTAAGCTTATTGACCTGATATGCTGGCCGATTTCGTTACCCAATTTGCGCGCTTACCGGCACAGTACACCTTGATCAATATTTCAGTAGCACTTTTCGACACACTTGGAATATTTATAAAGGCCAATGGTATCCACCGACAATTTATCTGGAAGAACAGCATCACCAGAAGACGACATATATATGAGCTTTTCACGTGGACAAAATATGGCAGCGGGTGTGAGGCTACTGATGAATGTTGCCAGATGCTGCTGCCAGGTGCTGCTGCCAGGTGATGCCGCCAGGTGATGACGACAGGTGATGCTGCCAGGTTATGCTGCCAGGTGATGCTGCCAGGTGATGCTGCCAGGTGCTGCTGCCAGGTGATGCCGCCAGGTGATGACGACAGGTGATGCTGCCAGGTTATGCTGCCAGGCTATCCTCCCAGATGATTCTGCTAGGTTGTGTTGCTAGGTGATACTGCCAGGTGATACTGCCAGGTGATGCCGCCAGGTGATGCTGCCAAGCGGTGCCGCAAGGTACTGCCGTGTACTCATCAAGTATGTCTTGCCAACGAAGGCAGGTGCTCTCGAACAATGCATTTAAGACTTGCCTTCCCCAGATGCTGCCAATCAGAAACTAGCTAAGCTTGACGTTGTGAGTGTCCTACAAAACGGATCATACTAAAAGCATCTCAGTCGAAGCCACGTGGAAAATATGCTGACCACGAAACATCCAGAAACAGTCTATGCTTCGAATGGCATGTTTGCCAACATTCATCACGGAAACAAGAATGGTTTTGTTGAACCTAATTAGATATGAAGCCATGCTAACCTACATCATTTTCCGTTTTTCATTCAGTTGAGAAGTTCACACAGCAAATCCCACACAGCCATACACCAAAAAAAGGATGCGATTTGAAATCGATTTGCGATGTCTTTATCGCATAAAATATGGGCAGCCTTGCACTATCAGAGTCTATCACTAGTAGAACGCCATATTAAATGTACGGGTGCTCTGCAATCGGTGGAGTCCGAACACCCATCCAGTCACAATAGTGTCTACCAGTGACGAGACATGGGATTGGCTGGGGCTGTAGCGTGCGTGACTTGCAGCTCTCACTAATATTGGTGGGTTTCGTTTGACTGGCTGATACAGCCCCACTAAAAAAACTGTCGATTCTAAGCCTTGGGTTTTATTTTGAGAATGAGCTTGTTTCATGCCTTACGTAGCATTTCTCTGCCTCCTAGCCGGACGAGAGATGCTGTGGATTCTGTCCCCTTGGTCGTTTCAAAACAAATGATGGCACTGGGATAAAGTTCATATGTTGGGTATGTTCTTACTTAATGTGACAGCCTAAATGTTTTTGTCACACTGATTGTGAACGATGTAAGCTTCGTAAGGTAAAGTGATTTTCACCAAAAACAATTCCTCTTTAAGATAATACTGGATATAATACTGCAAGATATTACTGCAAGATAAGCAGAGCAATACTGCATTCAGCATTCCACAGACACCGAAGTTCAGCAGACTCTTAATGAACTCTGCTCCCAGATCTTCACGATGTCAAATTAAATGTACTCAGTCATGCCTGAATCTTGTAGCATTTTGAGCAGCACATTTTCATACAAACTTCCTACTTAATCAGTTTGAAGATCGCACAGGAAATAAATTGTATCTCTTCTCGCCCGGGACATGAAAACTTCTTCAGTTACTTATGAATAAATTATCAAAGCATACGGCACCTATAATGGCCCCGGACGGGCAAGGGTAAGCGTGCAAGTACAGTGCAGTATAATTTCCTTTCCTGTCAGTGATAGCGAATTGCCTTCAGTGTGTGTGTGTGTGTTTTTTTTTTTACAGCCACTTGCCTTTAGGCATGTATGCAAAAGAAACATGAATTCGAATGTGGTCCACTCACGAAATTGCATTACTAAATGCAAAACAGAGGCTCCAATCCTTCCTGGAACTGAAGTCTGGGGCACGGGACACAAATCAAGCACTTTAGCATTTACCATTAAGGATACATGGCAAGCAACGGGTGCGGAGCGATGTGCGTTATAGGCCGCGCGAGAACGCCACTGAAAAGCCTCTTTTTTAAACAAGGATTGAGAGTATTTCAGGAAAAATATCGTCATGGAGGTTGATAGATCTCAAAATGAAAAGAGCAGATCTGGACCTGGGTGCGAAAATTGGAACTTGCAATATTGTGCAAAGGCGTGAAGTGACGTCGCAGGTTGCCCGGAAGCGAAAATACAGCCGCTAACCTCATTCTTTGTTGAAAGATTAAGAGCACTTCATAAAAACACCTGGATAATAACTAAAAATAACAAAGCGTACCTAACTGGGAGTGAAGAACTTAGAACGCGAAACACTTTTAGAAAATATTTATCACGGTATTCTAGACCTGACGGTAACGTATAGCCGCTAAGACGAGCTTATCGACACTATGCAGAGGAGTGGACTCGGTCGGGTTTGTCCCCGCTCATCAGTTGGGGCACTTCCTTCGTCCTCGCTCACTACCAGTTGGAGCACTTACTTTCATGTGATCAGGTCTCTGTCATGGCAGAGGATTTCAACCGGCGTGACTTCTATCAGTGCCATTTTTTGCAGTTCCTTCTGTACCTCTTACGTGTACTTTAGAGGAGAAAACTGAGAGCAAGCTATAGCAAATGATACTATATTCCATAACATGCATAATGTAAAATAATATAACATACAATCTAATATAGCAGGACATAATACATCATGTGGATATCGTACACTTTGTTCATCCGCCAGCGGGAAAGCTGCACAGGTAGGCACCCCCAAAGGGAGGGGCGACCTTAGTTGCTTTATATGAGTGAAAAGTAAGAGTAGTTTTATCGGAGGGGTTGGGTACAATTACACCCTTTTCTGAGCAAAATGTCCGGTCGCGCAATTGGTTGCCTCCCCACCCCGGTCTCCTGAGGGGAATTCAGTGTGATTTGTCTTTGGCTGCATCCCTTCGTTCCTGGATCACATGGAATATACCAAAGCTTTCACGAACTTATAATATTCAGTGAATAAATTAAAGGCATTACTTTTTATCACATGCTGTGAACAGGCTATCCCACATGGCCGTAACCCAGGGTACCTCCTAAATACCACGCGAGGCCTTTTGTAACATAATTGAAGATAGTCCTGACTACTACACCTATCAGACAAACGGACATCGGAGCGCAAGAAATCATAGCTCTTCGCGTCGTGGCTGGCAGTGCTTTATCCATCGCAGGCAACGGACTGGGAGTCTGTCTCGGCCGACTGACCCCCAGTCTGTCTCGGCCGACTGACCCCCAGTCTGTCTCGGCCGACTGATCCCCGGTCTGTCGCGGCCGACTGACCCCCAGTCTGTCGCGGCCGACTGACCCCCAGTCTGTCGCGGCCGACTGACCCCCAGTCTGTCGCGGCCGACTGACCCCCAGTCTGTCTCGGCCGACTGACCCCCAGTCCGTCGCGGCCGACGAGGCTGCGTGCCGACGCGGCCGGCGGAGCCACGTGCGAATTCCCGGCGGACGCGACTGTGACGGATTGGCGGCGGCCGCGCCAGTCGCCGCCTCCGATGACACGACCCGGTCGCCTCGTCCAAAGCCGGCCTTGTGACCGGCGCGGCGCTAACGGCCCGGCCGGCCCGCCGCCACAGCCGCCGCACTGTGCGCCGCTCTCGCCGCGGCCTCCGCGCGAATTCCGTCTCTCAGCGTGTGCGTGAAGAGACAACGACGGCGACGCCACGCCAGGCACGCGCTGCGCGTGAGTGGCGCAGCGTGGCGAGGCGTGAGTGGCCGCCCGGCGACACGGGCCGGCGGCCGGCAGCGTAAACAGGTGCCGCCGCCGCCGCCGCCGCCGCCCACGGCAGGTGCCCTGCCCTGTGCCATGGACGTTGTCTCGCTCGGAACTTATCAGACGGATATTTACCCTCACACAACAGGTGTCGCAAGCGCTACATGTGTAGAGAAGGTCTGCTGACACCCGTCCTACTCCACTATTATGCCATTGTAAACACGCATTGAAAATGAATCAGCACTTTAGAAACTGATTCATCTAGTGACCATGCAGTTTCTTTGCGGCGTTAATGTGTGCTACGCTAACGAGCTGGCATACATATTGAATTGAATGGCATACATATAAATTGTACAGTGGCAGATCCAGGGGTCAATTGGGGGCATGTCGCCCCCTTCCACCCGATATAGATGTAGTGCCACTCCAGGACGCTCGGATGTGCCATATCCCTCCTGCCCTCTTCTCGCTCGCTTAACGAGTTGTTCAGACGACGTCATAACTCAGAGTAGAAAATGCGCCCCTTTCCGGATAATTTGCGCCACTACAGAACAAGTGCCCTCCCCCGATAACATTTCCTAGATCCGCCCCTGAGCGTGCAGATGCTCGGTAATCTGCATAGCTTTGTTGGTCGACTCTGCCCGCGCCAACGAATTCTGGCAGGAATATATTGAGAACAGCGCTAAAAACCTACCAGCCCATGGAGTTCCAATTTCAAGTTTATTATTCTCTGAGTGATGAAATGTATTTCTTCGATTTTCAAAATGAACGGCATTCGAGGAATCATTTGCAGTCTATGAAAAGGGTGCTTGCACCCAAAGAAACGGCACTTGCACTTGAATCCAAGTGGAGCCCAATTGTAGAATATCAGACATGTGATATTCCGGGTCAATGTTTCAAATCGTCACCTGTAAATGACTTTCCGTGCAGTTCGACGATACACTTTCTTCTGCTGCTGACGCGGCCGGGCAGAGCGTGTCCGGACCCATCACGGCTGGAGTCCATCATCACGAACATCATGCACACACGCGTGCATCAGACAACAGCGCGTACACTGATGCGATCTGAATCACCGACTGCCTTGCGCTCTCGGCTGGACGACTGCAGGACGGATCTGGCGACGGGCCGATCAGCGAGACCGACGAGCGTGTCCGACATCGCCGCCATTATTTCCAATCACCCGGTTTGATTACACGTCGTGGCGGGTAAGTAGTTTGCGCGCGCGGCACAGCCCGATGTCGATCTGGACGGCGCCGTGTCGGAGCCGTGTACCAATTAGAATAACAGCCGTGTCGCGCTGTGTGGCGACAGCGCCGGGTCAGGTTCTCACGAGCAGCGGCGCTGTTTGTCGCCGCCGCTTTTATTTCCGATCAGCTGCCGATAGCGGGCCGCCGTCAGATACGGGCCGCGTCGAGGCTCGGCCCGGCGTCCGGCTGGCGTCGCCGTGTCTGGAGCGGCGCCGCCCTGGGCCGGGTCGGCGGCCGTGGCGTGCCTCATCAGCTGCGTCGGTGTGGAGATGGACGTCGGTGCGGAGATGGACGTCGGTGCGGAGATGGACGTCCGGCCGCCGGCCCGGGCCGGGTCGGCGGCTGTGGCGTGCCTCATCAGCTGCGTCGGTGGGGAGATGGACGTCGGTGCAGAGATGGACGTCGGTGCGGAGATGGACGTCGGGGTGGACGTGGACGTCCGGGCGCCGGCCCGGGCCGAGTCGGCGGCCGTGGCGTACCTCAACAGATGCGCCACACGGCTGCTGCGTCGGTGCAGGGATGGACGTCCGGGTGGACGTGAACGTCGGGTGGACGTGGACGTCCGGGCGTCAGCCTGGGCCGGGTCGGTGGCCGTGGGGTGCCTCATCAGATGCGCCACACGGCTGCTGCGTCGGTGCGGAGATGGACGTCCGGGCGAGTGTACCCTCATGCCCCAGCTACAGATACTGGTGCAGGTGCGGATGAACGTCGTGGTGGATATGAACGCCCGGTGGAGTGGGCCCTCGTGATGCAGTTACGGATACTGGCTCACGTACAGATGGACTTCGCTGCAAATCTTTGGGAACGATGTTTCCTCTTAGCAACCCGGCGGCCTACCTTTACCTTTGATCACAAGCGTGACGATATTTTGCGGTTTATTTCATCCTGACGAGTGTATTAAAGCCACCATGAAAATGGACGTGTGTGTGTACTGACGTCCATCAGCTCGTCGCTGATACGACATTTGGGGTAAATTGAGTCAAGTGCTGACGTCATCGAATGCCGCGCTTCAGTTGTGCGTGAGCATTTTGCATGACCACCAATACGCCTGGGATATGCCTGTGCCGATGTTGTAAAGCTAATGCTCGTGCACGCCTCTTCCATAGTTGTTTTCTGTCAGCTTCCGTGCGCATGTGCGGATATATTAGTTCGTTGGCCTGCCAGGCGGATATTTCACGGAAATATCCGCACGCTAATGTTCGAATCTGAAATTTCCGCATAATAAATGTTTTTATACCCACATATTCGCATGTGCAAATATTCGTTTGCCCAGAAGTTTGAATACTCAAATGTCGGTGCACATACACGCTTCTATACCAGAAATCTATCTCAGTTAACCTAGCCTAACCTTATCGAACAGTTCCATAATCAAATCTTCACATAAGATGCAAATAAATGGAATACGAACATTAAAGCATGCTAACATACGTGTTTCGCATACTTGCGCACACTAGCATAGCGAACAGATGCATACAAACACATCCGTACGAACGCTTGACTTGCGAACATTTCGCATACGTAGGTTTGGTACACGCTATTTGCGATGAGAGAATTAGTGTCTGGATGGAGATGTTTTAGCACACTGATGTCCAAGAAAGCACTATTCTTTTTGGTCACCGAAGTGTTAGCCGGAGCTGAGCCTGACACTCCGACATGGGTGTGTGTAGGGGCTGCAGCTGTGATCTCACAAAAAGCGCCACTCCACCACCCTTCGCCAGTCTTCGCCGGATTCGTCGATGTTGTCATACGTCATCATTTTGTAGCTCAGCGGAGTGAGGGCGAGGTGGTGAGGGAGATGGAGGAAGAGAGAAAGTCACGACGAGGTGTCGCGCGGCGGAGGTGGCGGTCGGCAGCGCAGCGGCCAGGTGCAGAGGGGTGCAGAGGGAGAGAGCGGCGGCGGTGGAGATAGATGGCTGATCAACAGACGGCGAGTGGACAACATCCACATCAGCAACGCTTCACAGTTCACAAAGTAAACGCTGGCTCATCTTTTTTTATATGCGGAGGGGTGAGAAGAGATACAGGGAAAAGTATAATTTGTAATCATATTGATTACTGGAGAAAACGAAAATCGCCGATGGAAGGTGGTGTACATTCCAATCCAAGCAAAAAAATGGCATTTGAACACAAAATGACCCAACTCAGGCTTTGCGTCATAGAGAGTTTTGAAAGTTAAACAAACTCTTGTGCCAGCCACGTTATGAGCACATTTCGCCATGTTCAATGTTATAAACTACAGTACTAGGACGGTTGTTTTACAACATTCTCAGGATTTAAGGCATGGATGTCTATCCATATGGCAAAGAAGTCACCAAAAATATTCAATGTCTGCAAATGTCACAAGAGGAAGACTACAAATGCTGCTACCCTGCATATCAAACCACGTTGTAAAATAATCAAGTTTTGCTCCCTTTAAATATTGTCAGCTCATTTGGTGTATTGATGCAGCATGTTTTAGTGGTACTGATGTGCACCATGGATATGTCTGTACTATCCACAAGGAACTACTTTTCAGCTACAAGAACGAGCGCAGATATTGATCATCAACCTATTTATTTATGAAAGAAATCACAAAGTCAAAATCAGATAACTTGTTCCCGAAATGAAGCGCAACAACAATCTGTAGCAATTATCAAATATACGCAGCTTTCTTCCAAACTCAGTTCAGTTTATTTTCAATTAAGATCACCTTGGGCCTTTTCCCGAAACGTGATGTATGACCTAATCCATCACCAAGCTAATTCATTGGTCATGAAATGACACGGCATCGAATCGAGAGAGCTAGCCAGAAGCAACTGAAGTGATCTTGCTTTCTGTTCCAGTGTAGGCCATTTCCACCGTTTGTCATTGAATTTTTTTTCAGCCCAGAGTGAATTACCATAGTCACGTTGGGAGGTAGTGGAATGAAAGCTACAAGTTAGGGTTAACATGAAGAAAATCCTTCCAGGCATTCCTGGAAGTCTTAATGAAACGCCTCGCTGCAGGGCAACCAGTGTCCTTTACGCAGAAGGCCCACAAACAATGATTGCCTATGTATTCCATCACTTCTTAGGAGGCGGCGCTCGAGTGAAATCAAAATAGTTGTAGGATTCTGCATACAAACTGTTAGGAAATATTCAGAGGAATTTCCTGAACATGAATGAAGCGCGTTTTGGAGCCTTTCACAAGATATTCTGTCTGGATGCCTTTCACGGCCTAAAGACCCTGGTCTGGAGGCCTTCGCGGCCTAAAGACCCAGGTCTGGAGCCATCCGCAGCCTAGAGACGTGGAACGCCAACAAAGATGCCGACCTCCGATAACAGAAAGCATTCGAACGTCGGCAGCGAGAGGACCGGGAGTGAAAGGGCAGGAGGCGCAACTTAAAACACGAGCCGATTGTTCAGAAATCAGCGGAGAGTGAGCAGATAGGCGCATTCTTGAGCGAGGCCATCCCTATTGGAGTCAAGATTTGGGACAGTGTCAAGAAGAAAAGCTGGCGAATTATCAGCGAGGAGAAGTGAGCAAAACTCCGGGCGACGCCCGGAGCCGCGGCAATTACGGAGACACGAAGAGAAGCTTAGAAGTCAGATTAAAAGGCCATCGGTCCGAGCTCATGCCTCACTGATTGTCAGATAGTGTATGTGGAATCACACTGCAGATACAATCAGCGGAAGTGCCCTACGCTGGAATAAAGTATAGCTTATGTCACCAGCGTTTGCTTCTGAATTTCCTGAATCTGAAATTGTGAGGCAAGAGCAGTTCAATCGATGTACAATGAGCTTGCGATTATTTATTTAATCTCGAGCGGGTGTGTAGTATGTCCGTGTGTGTTTACTACATCGTCATATGCAGCATGTCGCATGCACAAAACAAATGCTAACAATGCATGGAAATGAACCACGAGTTATTTGTTCGGGATCAGTAGAGTGGAAACGTCGATGATTGAGATAACAATTGGAAAGTCAGCGATCGAAAGCTGGGCTGACCTGACCTGATCCGACATGACCTAAACTAGCATGATCTGACCTAGCATGACCTGACCTGGCATGGCCTGACTTGATCTGATCTTACTGGGTAGGCGATGTGCATCATTTCCATTCCAGAAATGCTGCAAAAGGATTGATAGATCTGTGCAGCATATCCAAACTATTGAAATAATTGAAGCCTATCTATGCATCATAAGTCTATGCAAATATTTAACCTCTCTCTGGAACCAAATTAAGAGCAAGCACTTTTATGAACGGTAAGAAATCTATGCCAGGCGACTGGAACCTTGTCCTGACAATACACCGCCCTAAGTGGATGCACCATACTTATTCGTCCAGAGATGTTTGTCTGCTACTTCAGCTGGTGTAAACTCAACCGTGCAACAATTTACGCTGCAGTGAATATGACCTCTTGGGAAAGTAATGCAGCATCTTGCGTCACGGGAGAGGAAAGTAAATATCTGGAGAATATCTCATATGCGAACATCAGAACGGGACTGACAATGGACCAAACAAGGCCAATCGTTAATTGGCTACATCTATCGGTCATTGGCGGATCTGAATATCTAATTAATACTAATCACAAGGCTCAGTCGGCGGGATCAAAGTCATGCATTCCGTTGGCGGAGGGCCGTGGGAAAATGGCCGTCTGCGCGCGCGGCCGAGCCGACTGCGCCGACCCAGTGGCTACTGGGCAGCTCTGTCCACTGGCCTTCAGCGTGCTCCATTGTTGTTCAACCTGCTGCCATGCGACCGCCGCTGCGTCATCAGAAACGATGAATCGAACTCGCCCAGACCAGTTTCACATCGCAGTGAGAAAAAACACGGCCAACTTACGACACGATGATGAGATAAAGAGCTGTCAGGGTCTTGAGGAGGATCTGCGTGTCTGCCTGTGGGCATGGGTATCTGTCGAGTATCTGCATGCATTTTTGGTGTTATCATTGAAGAAAGCAGCTTACTGCGCCGAACTCGTGTGCATCTAAGCTAATTTGGGAAAAAAATAATACTAGAATTAGCAACAACATGACGGAAACGAGAAAGGCTGTAAGATATGTACACTCCAACGGGGAGATGGGATTTTCTGAGTGGGCACATGCTGTTGCTGATGGTTGGAAAACCAAAATCGTATGGAAAATATGTGAAATAATTAATGAATAAAACACCTATCCTGTCATATCCATGACGCGATGTTTTTTTTAACTCTGGTATTACTACCATTTTCTATAACTGACATTCCGTGATATTATTCGGACATGAGTATGTTTTTGTCCAGAATAGTATAGTTTTAGGGAACGCTACTGAATTTCCTAACTTGATAGCTACAAATATTGGTAGCACACGCCTAGTAGATAGGTCATTCGACAAGTTAGATTGGAAGTGGAATAGCATATTATGTCATCTTTACTGGAAAAATACACCAACGTTTCGGCTCAAAGACTTCTTTAGGATGATAAGCTAGTACACGTTGTCTTGAAAAGCCAATTTTGTTAACCTTTGCTTGGTCGGGTACCGGAAATCAGGCCAATCCCCCTTATGGTTTGTTTGTGATAGCGGAAAAACAGTGCCCGTAGAGCGCTCAAGCATGGCACACATTGTTTTACATTAACTCCGAAGTATTTGGAGAAAAAAGTTGAACGAAATTCATTCACATGATTTTGTTAGGTTAGGCCTCATGTCAGGTGAGATAACCTCCAAATAATTGCAAAAGATACACACAGATATATTACATGAAACTGTCAGTGATTGCCAATCTTAGCAGAAGGATCAAAACGGACACCTCGGACGTTTCGGAAGTTTGCCTGTGTGTTATTTATTTACCACTATTTCAGTGTTAAGGCCATTACCATAACATTCGATCAAACAGTGAACTTCTCGATATAGCTAAGTTGATTTAAAATACAATTTTAGCTGTGATCAGATCGTACCAAAAATAAACCTGAAAACTTTGAGGTTCTACTTTTCTAAATTTTGAAGAACCGGAGTTTTGGTAATTTTGAAACTTCCTCATTCTAAGCAGCAGTTCAGTGCGCCTTTTCCATACCAAATCATTTAATTTTCGAGACCACTCAAGAAGTTAACCCCAGTGCCTTCTTTGACGTCATAAATGCCCATAGTCGTATCATTTTCCGCACAAGCTCAAATATGCTAGCTGCATTTTCCCGAAATTGTCATGGGCTGCCGGTACTATTTTGTTCTGTGTGAAATACTTCCCGATATCCTGGGGGTGGACCGCCGAATTTTCACCCCCTCTCTTTCCCGCGGCCAGGCGATGGAAGATCTGAGGCCCGGCAGGACACGAGTTCAGGAACATCATGAATGAACTACTGGGTGCTATAGGCACATTTGACAGCACATGATTGAGATGATGAGAAATAAGTAAAACAGATTTCCACAATCTGGCATAGTGCCTTGAAAACCGGGGTGCGTGTTTCATACTAAAACGAGGAGCCCGATTGTGTAAACAGTGGGTGCATTGAAAAGCAATCTAGTCCAGCCGAAATTGCTTGCAATCTTACCGAAATCAGTCATATCAGCTAAATACGGTGAGCATATCTCAAACTGAAACGCACTGTGCAGAAGTATGAAATGAATACAGGTAGGTGCCATGCTGTATCACTGTACTTTTTGTTCCACAGCCTTCCCACTGAGTTTACGCTGCAGGCAACCGTTCAGAAGGCTCTACCAAATCCAACCTCATTTTATGTGAAAAGCAGTCTGAGGCGAGACCATTTCAAATATTTTCATTAGGCCATTTCGCAATTACGATGTGAATCTCGTAATAATTTTTCGTGTGCTGCATTTACCACGTTTCCCGTGCAATATAATACGTGGAAAATGCGCAGCTCGAAGCGAGATGTGCGGTGAATAGATAGCTTATGCTATTGATATTGGGAATAATCGAATGATAACCATGATATTAGCTAAGATTTTACTATTTACATCTGACCACCTCCCCTTCCTCTACCGATATTTGGTGTAAAACGCTAAAATATCAGCCAGAATCGGATTCAAGGCTTAAAACTACCACAGTGAAGTGAATATCATTTTGTGTCAATGCACTGTTCGGTCGATTAGGCCCACAGTGCAGTTCAAGCAATTTTAGTACGATGCACAATTTAAAAGAGTGTCGCTATGTCTGTCCTCCTTCTAGCTTGATTTAGGTTGTTCAAAATGCGACGTAAATTGAAACCGATAGAAAATCAGCCCGATCAATAGACAATTTTTGTCATCTTTTGCAACGTTCATGAAATGTGCAGCGTTTCCAATCACTGACCTTGGCTGACCTGGGTCAGTCTCTTGGAAGTCACCAGCGTTGTTTAGAGAGCTGCCCTGCTCATGCAGGCATGCCATTCTGCATTAATTTGCCATCTACTTCTGAAATGAGGGACAAAAACAATGCAAACGTAAGTACGTAATACACAGCTGGAAATAACTACGCTTGCTGGCTTCCAACAACTATGCCCAGTAGAACAACTTAATGCGCTACACCAATATTTTGTGGGAGCGATGCATACCACACAGTTTCCTATGTGCCTGTCAAGACTGAAGTGAAGCTATTTCAGTTTGTCACAGTGTGGTGGCAGGCGAGCTCCCACGGTGGTAACGAGGGCAGAATATTTTGTGTTCATATTTGTGTGGCTCAAGAATGTTCCATGGGCATGTCTCCCAAGTGGTAGACACGTCCTTGGACTCTCAATCACTTTCTATTTCACCATCATTGATGCTAGGGCTAAGGCGGGTGACTTTTTACAGTCGTTTCGAGTGCAGAAAAACCGCAACATGACTCACAACTTTGCAAGAGGAATTCACCCCTGGTAACGAGCACGAGGCTCCGCTCTCTCAAGCGGTCCAATTTGACCACAAAAATGAATGTTAAGTGTTGAGGTGAGAAGTGGACGAAAGGAAGTTATGCGCTGTGACAGGTGATGTCACAGTGTTCAATCATCGACTGCCATATACAGCACATGCATGGTGCATCAGAACTGATTACATACAAATCACGCCATTGCCGGAGACCTCAAGTGAAGACAGTCCCAGTAACAGCACAGTGACAGCTCCAGTGACAACACAGTGACAGTTCAAGTGACAGCACAGTGGCATCCCCAGTGGCAGCAGAGTGACGCAGGGGCAAATCACCCCATCGCCCCAGAGCGGATCATCCCATCACCCCAGGGCAGATTCATCCCATCACCCCAAGGCAGATCATCCCATCACCCAAGGAAGATCATCCCATCACCACAGGGATGATCATCCCTGCAGATCATCCCATCACCCAGGGTAGATCATCCCATCACCCCAGAGATATTATCACATTATCCCAGAGCAGATCATCGCATCACCCAGGGCAGATCATCCCATCACCCAAGGCAGATCATCCCATCACCCCAGAGCAGATCATCCCATCACCCCAGGGCAGATCATCCCATCACCCCAGGGCAGATCATCCCATCACCCCAGGGAAGATCATCCCATCACCCCAGAGCATATAATCACATTATCCCAGAGCAGATCATCCCATCACCCAGGGCAGATCATCCCATCATCCCAACGCAGATCATCCCATCACCCCAGAGCAAATCATCCCATCACCCCAGAGCAGATAATCCCATCACCCCAGGGCAGATCATCCCATCACCCCAGGGCAGATCATCCCATCACCCCGGGGCAGATCATCCCATTACCCCAGGACAGATCATCCCATCACTGTCCACAGCCGGAATGCGGAGTCGACGGGCGGCATCTGCAGTATCCAGTACTGCGGAGCATGGCCGGCGAAATAATCAGCTTTCTATGAAGCACAGCGGCACCTGGTCGTTTAATTCGACGACTGCAGCAGCCGGCACGGGTGGTCATTATCCATCGAACTGTTCTGGTCTGATACAGCTCTCCCCGGCACGAGAAGCCCCCCCCCCGTCAGGTATGGTAACGACAGTCGGCCAGCGCCAGCTTAAGCGGGGTTAAAGGCGGCCGCCGAGCTGTGGAATGATGCGCGGGAGAATTTGGCGCCAAGCATTTCGGTGCTTTTGATGGCCCGTCCTCGGTGGCGACATGTCGGCCTCAGATGTTGCCGCCAAATTCCACAGCACGTGTGGAGGAGCTCCGGCTTCGGCGTACACTGCGGCGGCATCGCCGTTTGTGGCTAACTCGTTCTAGCAGGTGAAGAAGCTGTCTTGGACAGGAACCATCTTCGCTTCGATAAGGAATAAATATTGCATGCCATGCTCTTTTGCTAAGTTTTTTTGTGGGATGGGCCAAAACGCATGCACACAAGCCTACTCAAATTGTCAGCCAAAAATATACTTTTTGGTCCTTTTTTATGCGATTTGAATGAACTCCATAGTTCCTTATAGTGGAAATGACTAGGTGTTGGTTTAAAAAAAAGAAGAAGATTTAAGCACTTCAAGGTGAAGCACTTATATCTCATTAAATAGTCATTTCGCCAAGAGGCCGACATACAATACATTCACGTTGCATTTGTGCAGGTTATCAAGGGAAATATCTTTTAACAACACATGTTAATATGGTAATATCGTATTACTTAACACCTTTGATAATGCGTGTTACTGCCTTTATTCCAACATCATTGGAAGTGTGGAAAAGTAGCTTCGAGCAAGGTAATGAAGAATGATGTGAAAAGCAAGGAAGCAGCCTATTGTAGCATTACATAATCTAACCTAACCTACATATGTTGGATTGCCTAAAACCTTTTGATCTGCCGTCTTGTGGTTAATATCCCGCGAGACCACATTAACCACAACTTACCTCGGTTCGGTAGCACACCGTGATCGTGGACGAAATGCAACACATCGACGTTATTATTGCAGTGACTGCCCAATAACTTCTCACACACCCTGAACACAGGGCTGCTTCCACACAGCTGCATGCCATTGATTCACAGAAACGGCGCAAAGTGGTGGCGGGTATGAAAGGCCTTGCGCCTGAACAAACGAATGTGCCACTTCCGTTGAAAATATGAAGTTCAATGTAATATTATGAACATGTTTGGAATATGGGTACACGTTTGCCAAATATGCCAATGCATTATGATGAGTGTAATATACTACATGCTATGAACTTGACTATCAGCAGCAATACATTGAAACAAGTAAAATGTCCACTGCCGTTGAAATAATAGACTTGAATCAGAGTGCGAACAAAATATTATGAATCTGGAACTACAATTTTACGAACATGGTTTCATCAGTATGACTGTATGCGTTTAATAACAAAACAACAGCAGTCCCTTTCAGTGTCCACGAACAGAGAGAAGTACTCCATTGTTGTTTTGCGATAGAAGCCAACATATCGTTTCGCCTACCGTGAAAGTCGCGATTTTATCCGGTGAATATTTCGCGTATGCCCGAGTTCTCCAATAAATAGTAGAGGAAGCGGTTGCTTGGTAAGCTTCAGCAAGTCCAGTCCATGCATCTGTGTTTGGGATTTACGAGGGGCTACTTATGCATCAGTGTATTGCTGTGGGGTTCCGATGGCAAGCTGTTATTTCTACCTCCTTGAGAACTGCCACTTTACTGGTTCATTGCTTGCTCTTGCTGCAGTTGAATAGCTTGGCATAGGTCGCACCAGCAAACAACCTCACCCTTGATTGTTGTGCGCTGTTTCCAAGGAATTTAAAATGACCATAACGTGCCAGTCTAGCAATTGCTTATCACATTCAAAAAGTTTGAAGATGTATTTAGCGGACATTTTCCAGCAGGTAGCTCCACGCACAATTTTTCTTCGCATATAATTTCTTCCCAATTTTAATACGAATTCATATTTTTCCTGCAGATCAATGGTTAACTATTTTGGTCATACAATGAAGTCCTTCTTATTAATAATTATTGAAGAGACTACTTATTAAGCTGTGCACTGGTGCGCAAGATTGACTTCGTGTTTTCTTGCGCACCAGTGCACAGCTCTCTTACGTTCGTTTTATCATATCTAATGCTATATGTATGCGCTGATTCTAGTTCACCTCGACAAAAGGAATCATTCCAGGATGCAAGGAAATAATTGTACGACTTAAAAACGGCCTCTATTTCGGCGGTATCTGTCTGGTTTAACCCGCGCCGTCTTTCCTGTCAAATCCTCCCACCCCGTCTCGAGGGGCGGTTGAAGACCCCCTCTAGAATCCAAACTAAGCATCGCACGAAAACGAAATAGGTGTCATCGGAAAGCGCTCGACGAGTATGGTTCAGGTCCACCGCTCCCAAAAAATTTCCCCAAAAGTTACATCACCAGGGGGGCTAGATTTTCACGACTTTTCACGACTTGCATTATGTTTTTTACTCTAGGGAGCTCATTTTGGGGGATATATGAAGAAAACAAATTGCAATGAGAAAAGGACAGCGAAAGTGACCAGCGCTATAATTTTATTGCCCCCAAAATAAAAATTTCATTTTTGGGAAATTTCAAAATTTTTAGTTTTCAAGTTTTCTTTAATTTTCATTCTCCACTGGGTAGAGAAGACCGAGTAATGTTGTTATAAGTCAACTTTTTCCAATGAAAAATGCTTACTTTAGCCAGAATCCTGTGTTTGAACTGCAATATGGCAGATACGGAAGTTATATATAGTCAAAAATGGGAAAAAAATGAAAAATTCAACTCATACGTTTTGTTGCATCCATAAAGATAAGCAAACGCTGAACGTTTCATTAAAATATTTGTATCCGTTAAAGCGTGACGACTCGTTGAACATTTTTGGAGGTGACCTCACTTGACCTTTACTAACTCGTTGACCCTAAACGACCTGACCTAAAAATTTTGAATCGGCATGTCAAATTGATGTGGAAAAAGGTATGCCAAAGTTGGGCGCGCTGCCGCGCACCCTTCGTCAGCTATCCGCGAAAAACCTGAGGGGGCGGTTGAAGACCCCCCCTGAGACGGGACGGGTTAAGCATCGTCCAACCACGGTGGTCGACACGAACGTGGCTGTTCAAGATCTGCAAGTGCAAGCGGCACTCATTAATCGGCCAGTGTGTTCCAATGGTCAACTGATCGTTCGCACACATTCCGCTTACAATGGTGCATCGATTTAAGTGCACAGCCTCTAAACATCAGCAAAATCACGATGTCAATTGGTTTGTGTGCTTGTTAACGTGGGTGCCTTTGCGATGCATATGCCATGTACACCGTAAGCACAAGTAAGCGTCCTCACTTGTGAATAGCTGTACTGGACTGATGTTCAGAAAAAGACACCTGGTACGAAAGTGTGCGGTTCATGCTCTTAATTGTAAATGATTTGCTTTGGCAGTAACATATGTTTATGCAATGTCTGTTTTATCCTGTATTCAATTAATTGGTGATGGCACCAGGAACGGCAGATTCCTCTGATATCCTTCATTGGAGATATCAAACGGTGTTAATTCAAGCCTCCACTCCTTTTATGCCACGCAAGGGGCTGAGTTCGATGCTATGCATTTTTGAATGATGATGTATCCATCGATACCCCGATGCCTTTCAATTGCCGCCAGATACGAGTGGCAGATGTTGCGCGCCATAAACACAATCGAAACTGAACACTCGCCAAGTGAACGGACCGACTCTGCTGAAGCCTGACTGGCATGTAGTTCGAACAAATACATGGCTACGTGCCGCGATGGCTATGATCCTGTGATTGGTACACGCTGTACTTCAGTTGCGAGTACTTAGTGACCGTGACGGCCCCGACTGTCGGCAGTAGTTGGCTCCGGACCGAACTTACCCGGTCTGGCGACGGTGCTGAGCCGGCATCGTGCGTCCGGAGGGGTGGGGACGGGGTGCTCCGACACACTGGTCTCCTGCTAAGGGTTCTCGTTGCACTGTACATCCTGCACAACGCTGTCTGCGTGGCTGAGCCAACTGAGTGGCCCTGGTCGCGTCCACCGGGCGACCCGGCAATGACACGCCTAACGACCTGGCACCGGTGACCCGTACCCTCAGGCACACAACGACTGTGCCGCACAGCGACCTTGGCCGTGACCCGCCAATGTCAGCAGCCATGCGATTACACCGCGGCCGCAGAGGCGCGTCCAGCGCCGTGGTTACACGCTCCCAGGCCGCGTCAACTGGCGAAGACATGTTCAATGCGACGACCGGCAGCTCATCTGTGGGCGCTTAGATGCTCAATTAAATTTGAGGATTCGATGTGAGACGTGGCAAACGCCCAGAGTTCCTGGTCGGTTGCTTACCATCGCCGAGTACCAGATATACCGAGCTAACCGTCCCTGATCGGCTGCTCACCATCACCAGGTATCAGATATACCGAGCTAACCGTCCCTGATCGGCTGCTCACCATCACCAGGTATCGGATATACCGAGCTAACCGTCCCTGACCGGCTGCTCACCATCACCAGGTACCAGATATACCGAGCTAACCGTCCCTGATCGGCTGCTCACCATCACCGGGTACCAGATATACCGAACTAACCGTCCCTGATCGGCTGCTCACCATCACCAGGTATCAGATATACCGAGCTAACCGTCCCTGATCGGCTGCTCACCATCACCAGGTATCAGATATACCGAGCTAACCGTCCCTGATCGGCTGCTCACCATCACCAGGTACCAGATATACCGAGCTAACCGTCCCTGGTCGGCTGCTCACCATCACCAGGTACCAGATATACCGAGCTAACCGTCCCTGATCGGCTGCTCACCATCACCGGGTGCCAGATATACCGAGCTAACCGTCCATGATGGGCTGCTCACCGTCACCCGGTACCAGATATACCGAGCTAACCGTCCTTGATCGGCTGCTCACCATCACCAGGTACCAGATATACCGAGCTAACCGTCCCTGATCGGCTGCTCACCGTCACCAGGTAACAGATATACCGTCCCTGATCGGCTGCTCACCATCACCAGGTACCAGATATACCGAGCTAACCGTCCCTGATCGGCTGCTCACCGTCACCAGGTACCAGATATACCGTCCCTGATCGGCTGCTCACCATCACCAGGTACCAGATATACCGAGCTAACCGTCCCTGATCGGCTGCTCACCATCACCAGGTACCAGATATACCGAGCTAACCGTCCCTGATCGGCTGCTCACCATCACCGAGTATCAAGCCGATCGTCCAACTGGACTGAAGCTACCGGGTGGTCGAGAGAGTCGCAGTTCTTGTCCATGATAGTTCATATTGCGAGCTATTGTACACACATATAACTGGATTTGTTGATTCTAACTTAAATATTTTGTGGCTGCTAATCCGCGTAAGGAAACGAAACCATTTTGCATTGCACCGGGATATCGTGTAATATGTAACACCGTGCGATAACTCACATTATACCAAAAATAATTCGAGAGTTAGTACCAATCTGAGCATTCGCTTGCGACTAATATCATAGCGGGTGACTATACCCCTGTATTTGGGAAACAAAACGCAATTTAGTTAGTTCAAGTCAACAAAAGGTTTTCTTAGATTCTTGGCCTGCATTAATTGCAGGTTGTGAATAGCATACGTCCAACACCTTGAAATAGGCCACTCGACATTATCTCGCCTAATCGTCCAGGCCTCGTCAACCGTACCGGGGGAACAGCAAATCAATTTGCTCGCGAATAACCTGAACTTGATTTCTTGATGATGGCAGTATGGCTCAGGTGGGGCTATATGCACAAAATGTACGTGTATGTCAATACAGACGAATGTTTAGGAATAGGTGATAGGCAGGAACCTAAAGTTCATGCTGACAAGTCTGCCAACAACCAAATAAGAATTGGTTATCATGTGGAGTAGGCTATCAGGTTGAAGTCCATGAGTCATTTGCCAGTTGATCTAGTTGATAAGGGGAGAACCACACTTCTATTCAAAGTGTTCAAGTCTAAACTACGATCGCGAAGGTAAGGACCAGATAATTCCTGGGGGTTGTATCAGTTCGCGAGGTCCGTTTGATTTTGGAAACAGATTGCGAAGAAGTTAGCTAGTTAAGAATGTTAGCTCTCGAATAACGACAAATCATAAGTTATACAAAACAAGGTGAGCCATCTCCCTATGGCGGCCGGCCTACTTCGGCTATTTCCTCAAATAAGCCATCATGGTAGAGTATCGAAACCGCCACCTTTACTTCCAATTTTATGACGGATGTGCTTTGGCTTCTGGGTCCATTTTCATGTTTACTAACATGCGAATATCCGTGTTAATCGAATTCAGATCCGAGCGCATTTTACAAAAATATTTGGTCATACGCATGTAATTCGTGCATGCGGAATGGCGCCTTAGCTGCGCATACATTGTCTCGCCGAAGTGAAAAGCTACCCATGTGGATTGAGGCTCAATACACCATAATCTGAATGTGTTACAGACTATGCTCCCTGTGTTCTTGCGTCGCTGTGATCCCAGTCTCGATTGGGAGCGGCTCCGTTAGTGGAGAATTTCCACAGTCTGGGCTGCACATAATCTGCACGATATTGATCACGACAGATATGCCGCCGGCGACTTCGTCAATGATGAATCCAGCCGAGCATCTTGATTCGAGCGCACATTTCTATGTCCGTGAAATGTACCTTGTATTTAGGATGATCTCATTTTCTAAAGCACGATTTCTCGCAAAGTGCGATTTCAGCACGCATTGCATTCCTTTGTCCTGCCCTCGACATCTGTTTCATTAAGTGTAGTGAGTGTAAAGTGCAGTCAAGCAAGAATGTGATAAAGAGAGCATGCGTCAAGCCGACAATTGCATGATTGGCTACCAAGCGAAATGAAGAACATCAGATCAGTCTGTATTCAGCCTGCTCTGCTTGGTGACCGAATCCTAGCGGAGTTCTAGCGGAATTCTAGCGGAATCTCAGCGGAATCCCAGCGACTAGGTGATGTGATTCACCTGCAATAGAACGCGAAATCAGCATGGTCGGAATCTATGGCACAGGTTGTCAAAAACGTGTGGTTGCTAAGAGTTGTTTCGGTGTTGAAAGGGTAAGTGACTTGAGAGGTGTTAGCTTCTCATTCCGGCGACGAATTCTGAAGCAGTTTGTGTTCGCCAGTGATGCGTTTCCACGGTTATTGCCCTATTGATTATTCTTTCGCTGGAACGGACCGAGTCAGAATAATGAAGCATATTGCTCGCAGATCGTAATCGGCATAGTTTTGATTCCACGATACAACGCGTCAATGAATTGGTCCTTCAATTTGATGGGCATGCGCTGCCTGTTCAGTGTTCGGCCTGTGATGAATGGCACTGATGATGAAACCGATCCCGTTTCATTTGGCTACATGCACTTTTGAATTTGGGGCGCATATGAATAAAAGAACAATATGCTGTGACCTTTAATCCAATATCACGTCCTTCCCGCACGGTGGCCCATGTTATCACTACCTTGCCCCATTGTTCGCCGCTTAAATGAAATCCGAATAATCGGCTTACGGTACCCAATAATAGGATACAAACAAAAGAGCGTGTAATTCATCGTCGGCTTATGGCACTCGAGGAGGGGATAACGCAGCTAACCCTCCCGCAGCGGTGTTCCCCCGCCGGAGGCTCCCTCGCTGCCGCCGACACCCCACTCTAATAAAACCCATATTAGGCGCGCTTGACGGCAGGCGGTGGCTGGCGCGCGCGGCGGCCGACACTCAGGTGACCGGTCTGGTGGCGGCGACGGCACGTGATTAATACGGCCGCGCTGCCTGGTGGCGCCGCTGCTGACAGCACGGCTGATTCCACCGCCGCCTGCAACTGGGCCGGTCGGCACGACCGCAGCCGGCGTGGTGTGTGGCGCCTCGCAGCTGCTGGGGCACCAGACATTCGGTCGTATTTGACCTCACGTGCAGACGTTATTATAGATGCTTGTGCTGCACTTGTCAGACTCAGACGGCTATCTGTGCCTGGCGGAATAGTTTCCAACAGCCTGCTGGACTGATCTACTCCGGACAGGTGGATGGCCTCTCTCGTCAGTAATGCATTCTCCTGATTTATTGTGCATTTAGCAAAGCGTATTTGGATGGTAGGTGTTAAAATGGAACTAAGATATTCACAACTTGACCTCCTAAACTTGATAGTGCAATAGCGAAAGCCCTGCAATTCGGGCCGAATGTTTCTTGATTTCTGGATGCTCTTTCGGGCCTCTCTGGTGAAAAGATAAATGCAATTTTCCAATGATTATATGTCTTTTTGGGTCGAAAAGTTATTTTCCCTTAGTAACACAACATTTTTGAAAAGACCTCATTGTGATATTTGCTTGAAATGTCTTTTCAAATCTTAAGATTAAGAGTATGGTTAGATGTAGGGCTAGGAGCTCACTTAGCTTAACTTAATTTAGGTTAACTTAATATCGGCTCAACCAATCGGCTTCAGTAACCTTTGTTGGTTTTGCTAACCCGAGGTCGCATATGATGCCTTTTTTAGAATCATCTCGTTGGGACCTTTCCAATGGTATCATTTTGTCTTTGTCTCCAATGTTTATAAATAAAGAGATCCATTTAGTGCGTAAATAGTAAGAATGCTATTTAAAACATAATAAATTTCCTACAAATCCCAGAATCCTGTGAACGAATGTTCTTCCCTGGTTTTATTATCGCGATAGCACATTACTCTACCTTCTTGAGAATTGTGAATAAATACCTACCTCTTACATAGGATAGATATACTCTGCATAGGAGGCTATACCGGATGGAAACCAGACAGCTGCCTTCACACAGATTATTCGGCCGTATTTCGGAGTATCAACCACAAACATCTGATTTGCAAATTAAAGCAATGCTACCATTTGAAGGATACTGTAATTAAATGGTGTGCTTCTTATCTGTCAGATAAGTTCCAGATGGTCATCACAAACAGCAACATATCTGACTGGAAGTTGGTTACTTCCGGCATTCCAGGGAGGTCCCTTCCATCTTCTCTCCCATTTTCTATTGCCAACAACAGCCTCCCAATATACATACATTCCGACTGCCTGCTTTACGTTGGTGACGTCAAAATCTTCCGAACAAGTCAGCCCGACAGACTGTTGATGCCAGAGGAGCTAGATCATCCGACAGCCTGGTTCGTCGATTGGGGATGGTCACTCAATCCTAAATTGTCTGTTCTGTCGATTGGATATTGTCATTCAATCCTAGCAAATGTAGGATACGCACGATTACCTTCAAACGTTTGCTCGTCCAAATAATTACAAAATCACGAATACCGGATGGCAAAAGTTGGAAGAAATGCAAGATCGTTGGATCCGACACTTTTTTTTTTCATCCCACGTCTGTAATCCAGCTAGCCGAACACACATGTAACTGCGTTTCCTCATAGTACCCTTTTAAACCGGATGTGGATGCTCAAAATTAAATCGAAACGCATTGACTGCAGCATACTTCGCAAATGTTCGCTCAATATGTTGGAGTGTGGTCCAGGGTCATTTGAACGGCGCAGCCACATCACCCACTGAGGCGACCGACCGTGCATAACAAGAATGTCAGAATTGGACCTTACATCATACATGCTTCTGCTCAGAGCCGTCGCTTTCACATGATGGTCTGCTGAAACACTTCAAAATTCCATCATTGGCCTCAAGACGAGCACGGTTTGATATTGTTATCAGGAATGTAATAAAATCTCAACCTGGCTCTCGTCACCATGCTTTTTGATGCTCTCCGCCTGCATTGTAGCGATCGAACCGCAGACAATATATATTTGCAATACCAGAGGACTCGCAAATACGGTTCACTCGGGGATGTTTTCGAGACTTCCGCGATCTGCTAATACTTTTTAGCTGGGACGCCACACTAATCCTGTTCGCTGACTCGCTAGCCTCATATAATGTACTCTGTATTTAACTTTAATGGTGCTTGACGCCTCCAAATTTATTGCTAATTGTCTTGATTTGTTGTTGTATATGGTGTGTTTCACAATTTCTGTCACTTTTCATTAAACTCCGATTGTGATCTTAACTTTTTTTGACGAGATCATCAGCAAATGTGAGAAGTGCAGGCTATGCGCTTCACTTTGTATTTTTGTTGACTTGACGTGGCCTTTACATGGCGCTTTCTTTCTTCTAATATATGTGTTTTAAAGAAAATTCAGCATTGTTTTTTTCCCTGCAGGATTTTCTACAATCACCAACCAGCAAGTTGCATTGTTTCATCCTCCGACTTGACATGCTAACAGACTTGGCTCCGTCAGCGATCCGTGGATAAATATAGACAATTAGTGGTACAACATGAGGCAAGGATGAAGTTGGGGCTGAAAATTGTCCAACGAGCCGTGACCTAGCCATTTTGCTTTGCATCAATTCCTATGTTTGGCTCCAGCGTACCCAGGATACACGTACTAACGGCGCACTTCAGACCTCCATGTCGCTATTTGTGTTTTCCTCCAACCCAAGTTATTTCCATGATATTGTCTACTTATGTCTTCTACTTGGGTATGATCCAAAGAACAGACGAAAAATAGCAAACATTGTTGGGGGAAGTTTCTTTTTATCGACATATTGGAATTTTAACTTTTGTCCGTCTGTGGGTATAACATTTTCGTTTGGAGTACAAAAATGAAGAGTGAAATCATGGAATGTACACTGTTCATGTTTTAGATGTATGAATGATAGATTCAGTCAGTACTACCGCACGATCGGAAATTGACCTCCGAACGTGTTCAGCCGGCCTAATGCCGTGCCTATGTACATTAGATATAGGAAATGCAAACAATACTGAACATTATCTGAACTGAGTATTAACCTCTCCCCAAGTTTTTTTCATAGTAGAGACACTACAATTAGCCAACCATGAATCCATTTACCAGGACGGCCCTCAACAGTAAGACTATTGTGCAAATTGATTGCGTATGTTCTGTCTATGTGCATGCACGACATACCCAAATAAGCTTGGCATACTTGCAGTCGTGAAGCTTGGTGTAATTGTTGGGAGTGTATAATAAGTGCACTGCAGTACTAAGGCTAATAAATTCAGAACGGGTCGAAAGGGCTCGTCCATAGTGTGCCAAGTTAAATATCGAATTATATCGAGGAGCTCAATCCAGCATTGAAGGGGCACCAACCCCTAACAAAATAATTGACCTCCAGCTATGTATACTTCGGGAGGAGCAAAACTACACGCATATATATATATAAATGTGTATAGTTCAAACCACCGGACTAGAAAGCAGATGTAGTATATATTTGAATTAGAGTGCATTTATTTTGGTTTGATTTCAGCATAAGCACGTTTTCATGCTTTGCCCCTGGTGTGTTTAAATGTGCTTTGCTACGTAGGAACACTGATTCAGGCAACAAAATCAGAGTTGCGGACGAAGCTCTCTGTATATGTACACTTATTGTACCTGTACTTGTACATGCATACCTGGGCACTGTTACGGACATGAGACCAGTGAAAGAAGCAAAAGCCAACTCTATTTGTCCTCTATACATGCTTCTTATAGCTCTTAAATTTAGTCCTAGTCTCTACTTCACACGTTCGTTTACTCGACATCCGATTTCACATTTAAAACCGACAGTCATTGGCTGAAGACAAAAGTTGCGCACCGACCCTTTTCCAAGACTTGCACGTTGCAGCATGTACTGAGATGGCGAGTCTCCTGCAGTTGAGGCAATGATGGTCGGATGGTTGGCATTTCCTCACAATTGTAAGCGTAGCTTGATGCCACTATTGGCATGGAGTACTCACGGTATATCTAAGGAGCTTTTGAAAAACATGATTTGTGTTTTAGCTGTAATATATTACTTCCCATTTGGCTATTGTTTCCGTATCGTTGCAATCTTTGTACCTTAAAAGTATAATGCTGAAAACATGGTCCATGGACATCACGTGCATTCAATCTTGAATTCAGTATGTGTGTCTGTTGCAGATAAAGTTAATTATTTCTTCACGACTATCCCACTTTCCCCCATGTTTGGTGGGTGCTGGATCGATGCTAAGGTGCGGATGTGTTTATTGACTTATTTCCTCATTTTCGCTTCATTCAATCATTTCAATCACCGACATGCAAATAAATAGCTGCACGTGAAGTCCTGAAAAGACGATGAGCTACCGATGTCTATGATGATGTGTATTCTAGGTATATACAGTAATGCAATACATGAATTGTAGGTGGTAAATATAAATGCATATCTTGGAAGCATACTAATTATTTTAAAACCTGTTGATAGGGCGGACAAAAACCTTAAAAACGCATGTTTTAACAGATCCAAGCAGACAACTATGGAGTTTGCACGACATGCCTCATACATTAAAGTTGCGTTTGCTGACGAGGTATTCTAAGTAGCTATCAGTTTTTAAATACGCCAATGTAAGCCCAGGGGACAGCGACCAGCTCCGTTGCGTGAGGGTTAATTGAACTAGTACACGCATGGTCAATGGAGCATGTAGCATGGGCAGGAGAGTCACTATTGTCTGGAAATGTGCCTTCAAGAAGAGATGGACATGCTGGCCGCACGTCAATACTGCTTCTGCATTTAATGTGTGCGACAAAGCTGTTCCGACACTGCTGCTGCTGCTCCCACACTGCTACTATACGGCTTCACCGCCACACTTCACTGCTCTCGGAATTTCTCCTAGACGACAGTGCTGCTACATGACATGACTTCTGCAGCTTCGCTGCTCCAGATATTATTTTACGTGATACGATTACTGTGCAAAATTACTGCTGAAGGCCTTGCTGCTCCCGGCAGCACTACGCAACATTAAGTTGCTATTCGACATTGCTGGCACAGACTGCTGCTACCGGCATTGCTTCTGTATGACATTACTGCTTCACATTTGTTTGCTATGTCATGCTGAATCGTGTCGGGGCGGATTCCACCACTTAAGGCGTTATACCGTAGCCTCATCGCATTAGTGTTTACTCGCTATATCCAAATCGTTCAAACCACGAAGATGAAACTTTGCGACTTTTACAAGTGATTTTTTTAAAATGATACCTTTCCGAATAAGGCAGGCATATTCGGTAAATATTCAGAGTAGAGGGGATGTCTATTCGGTTCTAATCAGGTTCCTGATGCCTAGTATCCCATCGATTCATTAGTTCGCTGAGAGGCAGCCATTGCGTGATGCGACCGCACAGACCGGAAGGACGCGCCAATGAGCCGTGTATCGGATGCCTTCAGTACCGGACTATGGTTGTTCAATTAAAAAAGTTGTATAGTAGTACACGCATGGTCTGCGCTGCAGGACCGGGCTGCTCAGCAGGGGATCGCTGGCTATGATGTAGCCGTGGTAGCCATGCTCCCCATGGCTATCACCATGGGGAGCACATCGATATGCACACGTCGTAGTTTCACTTAACCCCATTGTCCAATGTCTTTAGTTACAATATGGAGTCCCGTGGTCGGTACTTAGAAAGCGTTTTCTGAAAAGATGGAGGAATTCAACAATGTTCGACGCGAGTCGACACAACCCAGCAAACGTCATACAAATTTCCACATGTTTTTGCATGATCCAGCCTGGGCATGATCCAGCCTGATTTCGCTGCGACTATTTGCGTCCCGACGAATTATTCAGTTCCAAACATGTCCCTGTCTTTAACATGTCGCGCGGCCGGTTGAAGCAAGATGGTCCGGGCCCGAGTGCCAGCTAGTACAGCGCGACCGCCAGTGAAGCGTGTCCGCCAGTGAAGCGCGACCGCCAGTGAAGCGCGACCGCCAGTGAAGCGCGCCCGCCAGTGAAGCGGCCCGCCAGTGAAGCGCGACCGCCAGTGAAGCGTGTCCGCCAGTGAAGCGCGACCGCCAGTGAAGCGCGACCGCCAGTGAAGCGCGACCGCCAGTGAAGCGCGACCGCCAGTGAAGCGCGTCCGCCAGTGAAGCGCGTCCGCCAGTGAAGCGCGACCGCCAGTGAAGTGCGTCCGCCAGTACAGCGCGTCCGCCAGTGAAGCGCGACCGCCAGTAAAGCGCGACCGCCAGTGAAGCGCGTCCGCCAGTGAAGCGTGTCCGCCAGTGAAGCACGTCCGCCAGTGAAGCACGACCGCCAGTGAAGCAGGTCCGCCAGTGAAGCGCGTCCGCCAGTGAAGCGTGACCGCCAGTGAAGGGCCCGCCAGTGAAGCGGCCCGCCAGTGAAGCGTGACCGCCAGTGAAGCGCGACCGCCAGTACAGCGTGTCCGCCAGTGAAGCGCGACCGCCAGTGAAGCGCGTCCGCCAGTGAAGCGCGTCCGCCAGTACAGGCTGTAACACACTAGTCAGGACTCCCGCCTCCACACAATGTCCGACATGTTCGGCTACATCATGGTAGCCAGCGATCCCCTGCTGAGCAGCCCGGCCCTGCAGCACAGACGAGTCATCTACGCCAACGGCCAGGGGAAGCTGCTGCCAAGACCCTGGCCCTGTTGGCTGAGCCTCAGCTTCCAAAGCGGAAGCTGTGGGAGACAGCTCCCGCGCCGCTATCGGCAGCGACAGCAGCAGCAGCAGCAGCAGCAGCAGCAGCAGCAGTGACGGCGACAACAGAAGCGATGAGTGAGCAGCGAGTGTTTTCTTTGCATTCAGTGTTTCCTCCACTGTATTGAGCTACTGATTCTGCATACAGCGGCACGCTCTCATTGCTTCGTGGTGTGCAATTTTCGTAGATGTTTTGCACGCCTCTTTGGGTAAAGAAATCAAGTATCATCAACGTCTATCTTATATTATCATAATTTCGGAGTGAATGCAAACCATCTACAACAACACAATCAGAAAATGGTCATGAAAAAGTTGATGTGAAAGTATGATGCAAAATCAGTTCCAGACCTTCCGACACTTGCATAAAAGCATACAGAAGTCCAAATATTTCCATAAACGCCGCAAGCATACCATCGAACATGCACTTTCACAAAGTCGCAAACAGATAACAATAAATCACCCATTATGAATAACACAAATGGAGATATCAGCTAGGAAAGATAGTCTTCACCGTATACAATCTTTGCCGCTTTGATCAATACCGGAGTGCAGTGCACCACATCACAACAAAAGTCTCCAAGATACTAGAAGTTCTCCAAACACTCGTCAAAGGCGATCAGGCGGTCAAAATATCGCTGACCGTCGGGCGCCGGGACTGCCGGACAACACACCGTATCACCAGCGTCAGGTCTCGCTTCTTTATCTTCATGTACACAGATCATTGTATGCAGATTTCTGTGTGGAAATTCCCAATTACAAACATCCGCATGCAAATATCTGCCTGGGCATCCACTTACGAGCATTAATAATACTTCGTACGCGAATACACGACAACACGAAGATTTCCGTGTCCCAAGATATGCGGTTCGAAAAAGAGCAAAGAGGCACGTGCATACCAAGAGTGCAATACGCTAATTTTTGCGACGCGATATTTGTGGCTCAATCCGGCACAGCAGCCCAGAACACGGGCGATCAGCCATACCCATCGCTTGACTTCCGAGCTTCAGCCTCGGGCACGACCGCGCGACCAGCGCGCCAATCACCGCCGACACACAGACTGTCTTCATCGGCGGCACTGGCGAACCTCACGACGAGGTCGCCACAGGAGTAGTGCCGGCCAGTGGCACCGTGTCCGTCGCACTGTAGTACGGCCTGGGCACACTACACACCGCACGCCGACACTATTGGAACCAGTGCAAGTCTTTGGTGGCGGCCGCTTCCGACATTGAGGACCCTTCCAGACCTGTAACGTAAGAACACTTGAGTTATGACATTGGCGAGAGGTGACACAATTGAGAGAATCGAGGCGGAGATGAAAAAGGTGGTCAGGTTGTCGCCGCAATGGTGGAACTTGGACAAAATCATTAGGCTGCTGCTAAGTATGCTCATGGTGGAAAGGAATCACAAACGATAAGATAGCTCTTGACCAAACGTTTCTGACCGGGTGAGTATCTTCACACCCCACAAAATCACCGACACAACTCCTGAGGATTGCACTTAATAATAAAGTGTCATCGGAAAGCGCTCGATGAGTATAGTCCGGATCCATCCCCAAAACAATTTTCCCCCAAAAGTGACGTCACTAGGGGGCTAGATTTTCACGACTTACATTATGTTTTTTTGGCTCTGGGGGGTTAATTTTGGGGATATTTGAAGAAAAAAATATTTGGAATCAGAAAAAGACAGCGAAATCGACCAGGACAATACAATTTGTTGGCCCCCCAAGAAATAAAAATGTAATTTTTATTATTTCAAAATTTTGAGTTTTCAAGTTTTCTTTAATTTCCTTTTCTAACGGGTAGAGCAGACCGAGAAACGTTGTTGGAAGTCAACTTGCCCTAAAAAAATGCTTACTTTAGCCAGAATCTTCGATTTGAACTGCAGTAGGCAAATATGCAAAATTGATACGTAGTCAAAAACGGAAAAAATGAAATATTCCTCTCGTACGTTTTGTTGCATCCCTAAAGATAAGCAAACGCCGACAGTTTCATTAAATTATCTGCATCCGTTAAAGCGTGACGGCTGGTTGAACTTTTTTTTAGCTAGCCTCACTTGATCTTGACTAACTCGTTGAGCCTAGGTGACCTGACTTCAAATTTTGTGCACAACATGGCAAATCGATGTGGAAAAAGGTATGCCAAATTTTGGTGCGCTGCCGCGCGCTGTTCGTTCACTATCCGCGAGAAACCATGAGGGGGGAGCGGTTGAAGACCCCACCCCCCGAGACGGGACGGGTTAAGAATTGTGAAGACATGCCATACATATCCAAAGCATTGCGAACGATACTCAACGCTGCCATCAATCCACATGACTTGGAAGTTACTTTTCGCTTCTGACTTGAGGGATAAAGGGTATAGGTCTACGAAAGAGGAACGTTGAGGCTTATTGATGCTCCCGTCAATCCCCCGCTACTGCTGCTTAGCGTGTTCATTCTCCCACGCTGATTGAGTAGGTGAGGTGGCATTAACCCAGTGGCTATCGCACCCCCAACTGTGAATATTTCGGCTTACGGTGATGAGATTCACAAGTTAACACCCAGGCCCTATGTGAACTATCCCAAATACCAACGATGACCGATGTGGTAATGATCTCCAGTAATTAGAAGCATGTCACAGAAACCGATCCGATGACGTTGGCAGACATTTCCTTCCTCGGCAATGTCAAGTACCGGACAGCGTCGGAGATGATCCATGAGGAAACAGACAGATCAATCGCGAGATTCAAGTTTTCTGGTACTGGAAGCGTAATGCCATGGCGCACGAATGTAGTAACTTGGGTCAACGAATGTGTGAATAAAATCACGAAACTGTCTGCTCCTGTAATTCCTGACCTCATAGCCGATTGCGCCAACGTGGAAACCCAGAAGACCAATTTGTAATGAAGTGGAATACACAAAGCGGCTGGGGGTCACATGCAAGTATCCCGAAATATCCTCAACACAGCAGCGGGGTAAGTATATCAGCGATGTTCCCAAACATAAAATATCTCACATATGATCCTGGAGCTAATACTAAGGGGATCGCGGCAGCAAGAAATTCTGGAAGAGAAATCAGAGCTTGTATAACCATTCTTTTCATGAAAGCCTCACGGACGCAATGCTGCCTGCCAGATGTGTTTCGAGTTATATTGCCGGCTCAATGTTCCCAATGTCCCAAGCAAACGTATGTCAACACATGTCACAACTAGCCATTGTAAGAAATCATGCAGTTTTTGCCAGAATGAAAATCCGGACGTATATACGCGACCTCCACAAACGTACCTGATGAGTACATGTAGGAACTGTAGCTGCTGGGGTCTAAACTGTGACCCTGCTGCATGCCGAAGCGTCCTGCACTCGACTGGAACGAGAGAGACGAGTTTGGTCAGCCTCATCCTCAGCTTCAGCCGCGGCTCCATTGGAATGTTGTGGCACTCTTTTTGCCGGGGGTTTTGTCAATCTCAGTTCCTTATGCCAAGGACGTGCACATATTCCAAACACACGTTACCCAACAAACTCAGGCAATGTGCATGCTTCTAATATCCCGACTGGATTAATTGTTTTGAGCTACAGGCCACCAATGAGCTCTGCTGCGTACGCTTCCCAGCGACCACGTTGTGCGAGAAAGTGTTCTTACTGTAGCCAAGGGTCTCTAAAAAGCTCAAAGTTTTTCTTCTGCATACCACCATGGGTGCATTCCGATTGCTTTATCGGTTCCGGTGATCTACTTCAAAGTTATTCAATTGGAGCATTGTTTCAAGCTTGGAATCAGAATCAGAATCAGAATGGGAAGGATAACTTCAAGGGCTATTTGTTACAAACTTGTCGCTGCACGGGATGAGCCACAAAAGTCAAGTGGCGGATATATTGTGAGCATCTGCAGAGGAAGGCAGAGAGAGAGGGAGAGAGAGAGAGAGAGAGAGAGAGAGAGAGAGAGAGAGAGAGAGGGAGGGAGGGAGGGAGGGAGGGAGGGAGGGAGGGAGGGAGGGAGGGAGGGAGGGAGGGAGGGAGAGTGAGAGAGAAGGGGAATATGCCTTTCTCTTCTGGTTAGAGGGCATGTTTAAGAAATAGCCCGAAACACCGATTTTTCCAATTCTTTTCTCCGTTCCTGATAAACATTCATAGGTATGTGTGTGCCCGGTCTGCAACTGCATTCGATGTGTGTTTCAAGGCTCTCCTTGGAAAGACGAAATCGAAGTGTATTTTTGGCGGTGTTGTTGCTGCATTTACCGATGCAAATCATTATTTTGAAAGATCCGTGTTTGATAAAAGACAGGCATCGCCATGGATGTTGAATGGTGGCAAAAGGTTTTTGGTCTTTTTTTTGTCATGCAATGCCGGAGGCGTCACGTTGAACTTCAACACATTTCGAGCAACGCGTCGTTCCGTCCTCAACCGTGGCAACACTCAAGATCAGAGGCCCTAGGCGGCGTTGATTAAATTGTCCAAGTCACACCACGTCAGGCTTGAGAAAGCGTTGCAACTGAATTGAGTTTCAGAAGAAACATTCAGAGCAGAAGCGATGAGTAGGTAGAACCTATTTCACTTCTTCAATGAACCTTCGTCAAGACACTGTGCCCTATACCTTGCAATGCGCGTGTCAACACTCGCATGTGTACAGCTGTTTGCCACTTTCCTCGGTGCAGGGAATGGCGGTAATGTAATTTACATAGCATTTACAAACGGAAGGTGCCAGAGATATGCCGCAAAAGTGTATGTTGCACGTGACAAAGTCTCATGATTCATGCTTATTGTTTACACCTCGAGTCACTGGTTGACCCGCCAAGTCAAATCAAGTCAGGTTGTTTGTAGAAGCAAAACATCTCCACGTTTAATTATGTCTTTTGTTCCTAATTCCTAAGAACAACAAATACGTGCTTGCAATACCCAGCATAACACTTAAGCATCTTAATGGAGCAGCAATGTGCGATTTTTCACATTTCGACCCATACGTCAAGGGGTTCAAAGCTCATAGTGGGCTTAAGCATTGACCTTGTCTTGGAAACCTCAGAAATGATATTAGAAAACACTATGTCCATGTGCTCAAGAAAGATAGAGACACGGAGTTTAGTTTCTACATCAAATCATTCTCAGGGTGATGCATTCACTCTTACGTAAAAACGCTCAGAGGTGAAGATCCGTCAAAGATTTCGAATGACCTTGAAAAGGTTGATGACTTGAGTAAGCACGTTAGCTGAATTGTTCATTGCCCTGCGACATTCAATATTGACTGCTAAGCGTCAATAAGTTAGAGTAAGTACTGATTATTCGCGATTTTAGCGTAAAACGGCCGGTCGTATTTCCTCTTATCAAGTCATTGGCCAGTGATCTGGTATACCATTTTCTTTCTTTGTTTACCATACGCTCGGCAAAAATGTTCAGTCACCTATGCCAAGTGACGGCCTACTAACCTGCGTGGTTTTTTCGTCCTAAAAAACCTTCGGAGAAGGAATTGTATCAACATCTCAATGGACCGGAGCGAAATTGATAGCTGTGTGGAATACCGTTCAGCAAGTCAATATGCTTCCAATAATGGAAGACCGTCTGCATTGTGTCTGCCGCAAATTGCGTACCGTAACGAAAACCCGTGAAAGTTGATGCTAGGCAGTGTGCGAAATAATAGGAATTAACCCGCGCCGTCTCTCCTGTCAGATCCTCACACCCCGTCTCGATGGGGGCAGATAGTAACCCCCTTTAAAATCCAAACTAAGCGTCGCACGAAAACGAAAGAGGTGTCATCAGATAGCGCTCGACGAGTATGATCCGGATCTACCCCCAAAAGCAATTGTCCCCCAAAAGTTACGTCACTAGGGGAGCTAGATTTCCACAACATTTCACGACTTACATTATGTTTTTGGCTCTGGGGAGTTCATTTTGAGGATATTTGAGAGAAAAAAAATATTTGGAATCAGAAAAGGACAGCGAAATCGACCAGGGCCACACAAATTGTTGGCATCCCAAAAATAAAATAATATTTTTTCGAATATTTCTTCTTTTTAGTTTTCAAGTTGTCTTTAATTTTCCTTCATCCGATGGGTAGAGCAGACTAAGAATCGTTGTTGGAAGTCAACTTACCGTTATAAAAAAATTCTTACTTTAGCCAGAATCTTCGATTTGAACTGCAATAGGTAAATATGCAAAATGCATATGTAAGTCAAAAATGTGGAGAAAATGACAAATTCCTCTTGTACGTCTTGTTGCATCACTAAAGATAAGCGATAAGCAAACGCTGACAGTTTCATTATAATATCTGTATCTGTTAATGCGTGGCGACTGGTTTAACCTTTTTTTAGGTGACCTCACTTGACCTTGACTAACTCGTTGACCCTAGATGACCTGACTTCAAAATTTAAAAATATCATGCCAAACTGATGTGGGAAAATGTATGCCAAATTTTGGCGCGCTGCCGTGCGCCGTTTGTTCACTATCCGCGAAAAACCTCAGGAGGAGGGGGCGGTTCAAGATCCCACCCCACACCCCCGAGACGGGACGTATTAATACAAAGGTATGGTTCCTGCAACAAGCATTGTTGCTATAGTTGCAATAGCCACCATAGAGCATTCTACATCCATGGCCATGAAATTCAGTCTAACTAACTAACCTTCTATCCAACAACATTCATGAAGTAGCAGTTTCTACGCATGTGAATTGACCGTTACCAGGTCAACCATCTGATTGGCAATGACGTGCGTGAAATGCCAATAGTACTTCTTGAACCTTCGGGTAATACTGGTGCACTCCTGACATGTGGCTAACGAAAGGCTTGCCAGGGACATTGCTCGGCCTGGTGCCAGCATCGAGAGCCGAACCCGCAGGCAAGCCACTGTGGCTGATCCAGGGGAGCAATTTCATGGCATCCTCCAGCATGGGGAGCACGGTGTACTGGTGACGGACAACGCAAGACCGACACAGGGTGGGGCTCAACAACACACCACCCATGCTCGCATCACGACTTGGAAATATTTGCCTTTTCGCTGGGCCACAATTTACATAACGGACGATGTGTTCAGCCCCCTTGTAAATAATGCTGCACACGCAGATGACTGGATCTGCCACTTCTCGTTTCGGTAGATTTGAAAAGGAAAAGATGGCCGTCTACTTGAGCACGGAGTATTTTGCAGCGTTTACATCTAGTTTGAATGTGGCGATCGATGAAATATTAGTATATCAGGTCATGTGGTAACATTGGGAGATGTTCGGCTTCAATGGCAAGGCTAGTGGTTCAAATTCAATCGACATGGAAGTCGGTGTGGTTCTCTTGTCGCGCCCCTGGGTGTACTAATCCCATGTCGATGGCAAAATATCTCCATTATGTCAGAAATTGTATGACGTAATGAATCAATCCAGGTAAAGTCATGTCCGATCAGATCAGTACCCCAAGACTGCATACATTGCTAAGTTATCGGCCATTTATCTAGAGCGATCTGATCAGTCATATTGGAGGTTCTATTTAACAGAGTTCATCCAAGCCCATTTGCTTTAGCAATCTTCACGTCGCTAGATATTTTATTTTCTGTGATTCTAGGGGATGGATGTCAACGCCTCCACTGCGTGTTGAAATTGCAAGACTGCTCCTGCGAGTGTTATACAGATTATTGCCTTAGACACCAAATACCTTACTTCAAACATGTTTGAAAACATAATGCTGGACACATACTGTAGGAATATTGGATAAGTATGATGAACTTATTCAGTCGTCATCATACCCAAGGAAGTACAGTTAAAATTTGCACTAGGTATGCCTACCGCACTTCACTTAGATCGCTTCTTCCCGCTCGCTCTAGTGACAACGCATCTTTCACTTGTGCAGCTTTCACTAAGGGAGGCCAAAACTTAATTGGTTTCTGTGTAGACTTATGCATGCAGGTACTCCCAACATCATGCAGGTACTCCCAACATACAGGTACTCCCATCGTCATGCAGGTACTCCCAACATGTAAGTGCACCCATCATCACCAAGGTACTTCCAACATGGATATCGGGGAAGCCAAGCGAGGGGAACAGCACAAGGACACTCTGCAAGCCACGTCGTTATCTGATTCTCAATTACATGTGCTGAAGTGGCCGTACCCAACACACGCGATTTTTGCTGTTGAGGGTGCTGCAGCGGTGAGGGCAAAAAGGCACGTTCGTTACAGTTTCCCGGTGCACTACTGAGCGACAGCGAAAAACTCACGGCATGCACCGAGCGACCGGCACGATTTCAGAAGGATTATCTGCCCTTTTGCCGAGCCATGTGAACGGGTGCGCATAGGATAACAAGCTAATTGGTAAATGCATCGGCCTTTGGAACCATATCCAAGCGATCTGATCAACTCAGCATCGTCTCATCCGCTCAAAAACTCATAATCTGCTTGCAATCTCCTCTTCTAAGCACGGCTGGCAAGAACCTTCGTCATCACAAAGCCCGGGTGAGCGAAGTGTGCACGGTGCTCGCTGCGAACTTGTTTCGTTACTGCCAACCGCGAGGCCACCCACTCCGAATGGCATGCCATTAAGCCCGCAGAGCGTGGCGGTCTGTCTTACGTGTGCAGCCAACTGTGGGTACGAGTGTGCTACGGTACGTTTGCGGTTTGGCTCAATTTACTATCGGTAAGTGAGCAGAGATAGCTGCTGTGCTGCTCTGAGGCGCATTGGCAACCCAAAACGCAGAGAGCACTATTTGACGTACGTTTGATCCAAGCATGAAAGTGACCGACAGGCCGAATACCTTTGAACATCTCAGTGGGTGCAACATTTAAGACGCCAACTATGATGCTTGGCCGTCGTGCACAGCCGCACGTCCTAGGAAAGGGCGACGCGAGTAAATACAAACAACACCACACCAGAACCAGTCCCGAACAAGATGCCGGAGACGGTCGCGTCGGCGGCGCCGACCGCACCCACCTGCAGGAAGAGGCTGGGGTACTGGTTGTAGCGCGCCGAGCCGGCCGTGCCGTACGAGAAGTTGTGTCCGTAGGGCTGGCTGGTGATGGGGTAGTACCAGTCGGGCGCCTGGTGCAGCCCAGCCAGCGACGCCGCGTGGTACGGCTCGCTGTACAGGTCGTGCGAGGTCAGCGTCGCCCGCGAGTGGTAGTTGCTGTTCCAGAACGACGCCGGGAAGTTCCGCTGCGACATCGGCACCGGCGCTGCGGCAGGGAGCGGCGTCACACGGCTGTCGATGACGTCACGGCTGTGACGGCAGCGTCGCCGCCGCGGTGATTAGGACGTGCGCTGTCGCACGCCAGCACCCGTCTGGTGCGTCATCGGAATTGACCCGCCGGCCAGCTGCCACACGGAGCACAGGTCTGGCGCCGTGTGTACTGGGGGTGATGTGACGTCAACACAGAGCACAGGTCTGGCGCCGTGTGTACTGGGGTGATGTGACGTCAACACAGAGCACAGGTCTGGCGCCGTGTGTACTGGGGGTGATGTGACGTCACTCCACGGAATGCACCATCGTCACACAGATGGTCCACGCGGCCGCTCGACTCGACGCAAAGCACACCGACAACACGGGCACACAGTCAGAGGCTCGGGCCTCAACAGGTGGACGGCAGGTGGCATGCGGTGGGGACGGGACGGCGGCGACCTCCTAGCTGAAGAACACATCAGAAGCAATCATCAGAATGCTGCGGAATCGGTGTCCGGCCTATCTGCCAACACGAGACAATACGACGCAGCTGTGTCATAGTTTTGTTTACTGTGTAATGTAGCCGAGGCTTTGGCTGATGCTATCCGGAGCCATCTAATGTCGAAGGCAAATTATGGAAGTATGTGTTTAGGCGGCCCGGCCGGTCAGAGCCCGTGGGAAGGCGGCCTATCGGCCAATCGCCGACTGGGCGGACACTGTGTGTCACAGTCGCCGTTCCTGTGTGTCACTGTCACCACTCCGAACCTGCCCATCACCGTCAGCACACCGGTCCTGTGTGTCACTGTCAGCACACCGGCCCTGTGTGTCACTGTCAGCACACCGGCCCTGTGTGTCACTGTCAGCACACCGGCCCTGTGTGTCACTGTCAGCACACCGGCCCTGTGTGTCACTCTCATCCCCGGCCCTGTGTGTCACTGTCAGCACACCGGCCCTGTGTGTCACTGTCAGCACACCGGCCCTGTGTGTCACTGTCAGCACACCGACCCTGTGTGTCACTGTCAGCACACCGACCCTGTGTGTCACTGTCAGCACACCGGTCATGTGTGTCACTGTCAGCACACCGGCCCTGTGTGTCACTCTCATCCCCGGCCCTGCGTGTCACTGTCAGCACACCGGCCCTGTGTGTCACTGTCAGCACTCCGACCCTGTGTGTCACTCTCATCCCCGGCCCTGTTTGTCACTGTCAGCACTCCGACCTGTTGTCACTTCAGCACACCGGCCCTGTGTGTCACTGTCAGCACACCGGCCCTGTGTGTCACTGTCAGCACCCGACCCTGTGTGTCACTGTCAGCACACCGGCCCTGTGTGTCACTGTCAGCACTCCGACCCGTGTTTTCCCCGGCCTGGTGTCACTGTCAGCACACCGGCCCTGTGTGTCACTGTCAGCACACCGGCCCTGTGTGTCACTTCATCCCCGGCCCTGTGTGTCACTGTCAGCACACCGGCCCTGTGTGTCACTGTCAGCACACCGACCCTGTGTGTCACTCTCATCCCCGGCCCTGTTTGTCACTGTCAGCACTCCGATCCTGTGTGTCACTCTCATCCCCGGCCCTGCGTGTCACTGTCAGCACACCGGCCCTGTGTGTCACTGTCAGCACACCGGCCCTGCGTGTCACTGTCAGCACACCGGCCCTGTGTGTCACTGTCAGCACTCCGACCCTGTGTGTCACTCTCATCCCCGGCCCTGCGTGTCACTGTCAGCACTCCGAACCTGCCCATCACCGTCAGCACACCGGACCTGTGTGTCACTCTCATCCCCGGCCCTGTGTGTCACTGTCAGCACTCCGATCCTGTGTGTCACTATCGTTCCCCGGCCCTGTGTGTCACTGTCAGCACACCGGCCCTGTGTGTCACTGTCAGCACACCGGTCCTGTGTGTCACTGTCAGCACACCGGCCCTGTGTGTCACTGTCAGCACTCCGACCCTGCGTGTCACTCTCATCCCCAGCCCTGCGTGTCACTGTCAGCACACCGGCCCTGCGTGTCACTGTCAGCACTCCGGCCCTGCGTGTCACTCTGTCACCCAGCCCTGCGTGTCACTGTCAGCACACCGACCCTGTGTGTCACTGTCAGCACACCGGTCCTGTGTGTCACTGTCAGCACACCGGTCCTGTAGCACACCGGCCCTGTGTGTCACTGTCAGCACTCCGGCCCTGTGTGTCACTGTCAGCACACCGGCCCTGTGTGTCACTGTCAGCACACCGGCCCTGTGTGTCACTCTCATCCCCGGCCCTGCGTGTCACTGTCAGCACACCGGCCCTGTGTGTCACTGTCAGCACACCGGCCCTGTGTGTCACTGTCAGCACACCGGCCCTGTGTGTCACTGTCAGCACACCGGCCCTGTGTGTCACTGTCAGCACTCCGGCCCTGTGTGTCACTGTCAGCACACCGGCCCTGTGTGTCACTGTCAGCACACCGGTCCTGTGTGTCACTCTCATCCCCGGCCCTGCGTGTCACTGTCGGCACACCGGCCATGTGTGACACTGTCAGCACACCGGCCCTGTGTGTCACTGTCAGCACACCGGCCCTGTGTGTCACTGTCAGCACTCTGAGCCTATTTTTCACTCTCATTACCGGCCCTGTGTCACTCTCATTACCGGCCCTGTGTCACTCTCATCCCTGGCCCTGCGTATCACTGTCAGCACTCCGGCCCTGTGTGCCACTGTCAGCACTCCGACCCTATTTGTCGCTCTCATCCCCGACCCTAGATGTCACTCTTGTCCCCGCCCTCTGTGCCACTCTCATCCCCGGCCCTATGTGCCACTATCAGCACTCCAGCCCTGTTTGTCACTGCCAGAACTCCGGTCCTGTGAATTACTTCCCCGGTCTTGCGTCCCGGAAGACGAAAGTATGTGATGTTATTATGTGACAGTACTCCTTTATTGTGTCTACTTCAAAGCCAACACAGAATTTCAGTCAGTCTGCAAAATTTTGGCTCATGTGGCCACACCCTCCGGTGTGAAATACCATTTAGCTCTGCGACTAGCTACTGGTTTGGTGGACCTTATCCCTGATTTGATGACTTGTCATCGAGTCGCGTCTTGTCGGGGTTCGGTGACGATCCCAGTCTCTGATCTTATTCCCATGGTATTTTTTATAGTGGCCTGGTCTCGCATATGATAGTCCTACTTCCTAAGCCACCGTTTATGGGCCCGGCTTTTTGACCCATCGGTCAGACTCCTGCGTCCATCGGCCATGCTTCCCAGTCCGTCGGCCAGTCTTCTTTCAATCGACCCAGTCTGATAACCACAGCATGGAGGTCATTGTTGACGGGCTCCACCTTTCGTGCATCGGGCTGACTCTGGTCTGTCGGTCATACCTTCCAGCCTGTCGATCCTATTCTCCATCTGTCGGCTCAACCCCCTGGTCTGTCGGGCGACGCTGGCCCGTCGGCACTATTATCACGCTTATCAGCCATGTTCCTCAGGCTGTCGGCACGACTCTCTGGTCTGTCGGCACGACTCTCTGGTCTGTCTGCGCGACTCTCTGGTCTCTCGGCTTTACTCTGGTATGTCGCCCAGACTCTCTAGTCTGTCGGCACGACTCTTTGATCTGCCGGCACGACTCTCTGGTCTGTCAGCACGACTCTCTGGTCTGTCAGCACGACTATCTGGTCTGTCTGCCTTACTCTGGTCTGTCGGCACGCCTCTCTGGTCTGTCGGCACGACTCTCTGGTCTGTCGGCACGCCTCTCTGGTCTCGGCACGGCTCTCTGGTCTGTCGGCACGCGCGCACGCTTCTCTGGTCTGTCGGCACGGCTCTCTGGTCTGTCGGCACGCCTCTCTGGCTTGTCGGCACGCCTCTCTGGTCTGTCAGCACGACTCTCTGGTCTGTCAGCACGACTATCTGGTCTGTCTGCCTTACTCTGGTCTGTCGGCACGCCTCTCTGGTCTGTCGGCACGCCTCTCTGGTCTGTCGGCACGCCCCTCTGGTCTGTCGGCACGCCTCTCTGGTCTGTCGGCACGCCTCTCTGGTATGTCGGCCAGACTCTCTGGTCTGTCGGCACGCCTCTCTGGTCTGTCGGCACGCCTCTCTGGTCTGTCGGCACGCCTCTCTGGTCTGTCGGCACGCCTCTCTGGTCTGTCGGCCGGCGGATCACGCGCGTGTGGACCAGCGCAGCCAGCCCAGCCGACCACCTTTTTGTGTCCACTTCAAAGCGCCGCCCACTGGTAATTGCCGGCGGAAGGCAAGGAATGCGCTTTTTGTGGCGACCGGGTTTGAATCGACCACCTGAAGGCTATCCGGTAGCTGGTCCGGCATAGTTCATAGTCAGACCGGTAGTGACATTTGCTATGCGGTGCTTACATCATCGAGTCAGGAGCCACGGAGCGACTGCAGCTCCCAGGCACATCCGGTCGGATCCCTCTGCAGCTTTGCGAGCGGCATGGTGTTCCCCAGCTCGGTGGAAGTCATCATGGCGCGCGGTGCACCAAAGGCGGCGAGATCAAACGCAGGCATATCTATGTAGAACCTGTTAGGTCTACCGGGGCCACGCAAGTCCAGCGGCAGAATTGCTGGAATGGTTCGCCTCTGCCTCCGCGCACTGTCAGTGACCAATTGAGGCTCGCCGTTTGGATTCCCAGCGTACCAGTGCTCTTCGTCCCCGCAAATGATGCAATGTATATTGCATCCAATGATGCATGCGGTCGTGGTAGTAGCCTTAACGGTGCACGCCCAGCTGTGGTTCGCTGTTGCATTATCAGAAGTGAGCCCAGGTGTGGTGAATCAGAGGATAATGACAGCACCAAATAGTTTCCTGCAAATCGTCTGGACCAATTCTGATGTGTTTTTCCGCACCTAAATTCACTAATGCATCTCTCTGTCTACATATTGTCCCGCTCACTGCACGCCAAAACGTATTATTCCCATATTTATGAGTGGAGGACGGTAGTCAATGTTGACGTGGTAAGTGGTATTTTAGATGCCATTCTTTCCAGTAAATGTCCTCCGGCCCCATGTTTGATCTCAGCAACATTGGTGTGGTATGGGTGGCACTTGTCCTATGGCATCCTCCACCAATGACCACCAAGTTGCACTTGTACTGATGCACATGGAGTGGCGGATGCAGTTATCCTATTTCTTTTGTGCAACATTAGCGGAACGTTCGAGCTGGAATTTTTACTTCGGTGGGTTGTCATTGGTGTAATCTTGCAATATTCAAAATCAGCAATCCTACTGTAACCACAGGCAGTCTCAATCAGATATTTGGGATGCATATTGGCCATTTTGACTGTTCTAATCAGTACGTCGAGCATTGAGAGGGTTTATACAGTATTGCTTCTAAAGTCGATAGACAAGAAAGCTATGGACGCCTTCTCTGCCTACGTGTCCACCTACATTAGCTATAATGTTGATAATGTTGGTGGCTACAGCTATCCAGACCACAAATGTTGATAATAATATAATGTCCCATAAAATCATTGTATGCAATCGGATTCAAGTTTGAGGGATATTAAACACTACATACCCGATAAGGCTGTGTGTGTGTGTGTGGGGGTGAATTTTGCCAGCCTCCCACCGTGTGGCGATATAGGGCCATCACTCCATTTATAATCTGGATAAACATGTGGTAAAAGTCGTACTTCACTCGGCTAAGTGAGATGTCCAGGACATGTGCGCTTTATTGCCTTTCCAGCCTATACCTACGATCTCGAGAACCAAAAATGAAGGAAGCAGTCCCGTCCCGAAAATTTCATAGAACTGGCCTTTTATTTGATTTTCAACATGGAGCTGTTAGTGTACTCAAGAAGTGCTTAACTGCTAGATAAATCAGCATAGTTTCCAGACGAATCCGAAATTCAATTTAAATCCGAACTTCTCATGATTTTATCTAAGCGGATCCAAATCCAGTTCAATTTAAAATCCGCACGGATGATTAAATCCATGCTCGGTTCTGCGCACTCGTTAAAAAGGTAAGCATTCTGTGTCAATAACTGTCTACCATGCCGTTCGTACAAATCCACTATTATATTCAATTCACATAGCTAGCCAATTACTGACATTCACGGCATACTGTATATTGCTACGGATATTATTACCAACAGAAATACTTATGCAATTATGGTGTGCAAAGCCCACCAATAGACAATGTGGCATAGCAGCGACGTCTCAAGTCTAGGTACAGGAATGTAGCGTCAAGTTGAGGGGGCGGATGAGGGCGCGGAGTGGCGACTTCAACATACGTTTGTCGGACGGCGACACGTTCGGGGAGGAGCGGAGGGGAAGGGGGCACGTAGTGGGGCTCAGTATAACTTTACCGGACGACGCCACGTTTGGGGACGGAGAGGCCAGCTCAGCATACCTTTGTAGGACGACGCCACGTTTAAGAGGACGCGGAGGAGTGACACGCACGTTGGCGGGGCCGAGTGGCGGGCTCAGTAACTTGTCACCCACGTTGTGGCCGGGAGACGGAGGGAGGGACACGAAGTGGCGCTGACCTTTGTACGACCCACGTTGTGGCCGACAAGGAGACACGAAGTGGCGGGCTCAGTACACCTTTGTCGGACGACCCCACGTTAGGTGGCCGGGAGACGGAGGGAGGAGACACGAAGTGGCGGGCTCAGTACACCTTTGTCGGACGACCCCACGTTAGGTGGCCGGGAGACGGAGGGAGGGACACGAAGTGGCGGGCTCAGTACACCTTTGTCGGACGACCCCACGTTAGGTGGCCGGGAGACGGAGGGAGGGACACGAAGTGGCGGGCTCAGTACACCTTTGTCGGACGACCCCACGTTAGGTGGCCGGGAGACGGAGGGAGGAGACACGAAGTGGCGGGCTCAGTACACCTTTGTCGGACGACCCCACGTTAGGTGGCCGGGAGACGGAGGGAGGAGACACGAAGTGGCGGGCTCAGTACACCTTTGTCGGACGACCCCACGTTAGGTGGCCGGGAGACGGAGGGAGGAGACACGAAGTGGCGGGCTCAGTACACCTTTGTCGGACGACCCCACGTTAGGTGGCCGGGAGACGGAGGGAGGAGACACGAAGTGGCGGGCTCAGTACACCTTTGTCGGACGACCCCACGTTAGGTGGCCGGGAGACGGAGGGAGGAGACACGAAGTGGCGGGCTCAGTACACCTTTGTCGGACGACCCCACGTTAGGTGGCCGGGAGACGGAGGGAGGAGACACGAAGTGGCGGGCTCAGTACACCTTTGTCGGACGACCCCACGTTAGGTGGCCGGGAGACGGAGGGAGGAGACACGAAGTGGCGGGCTCAGTACACCTTTGTCGGACGACCCCACGTTAGGTGGCCGGGAGACGGAGGGAGGAGACACGAAGTGGCGGGCTCAGTACACCTTTGTCGGACGACCCCACGTTAGGTGGCCGGGAGACGGAGGGAGGAGACACGAAGTGGCGGGCTCAGTACACCTTTGTCGGACGACCCCACGTTAGGTGGCCGGGAGACGGAGGGAGGAGACACGAAGTGGCGGGCTCAGTACACCTTTGTCGGACGACCCCACGTTAGGTGGCCGGGAGACGGAGGGAGGAGACACGAAGTGGCGGGCTCAGTACACCTTTGTCGGACGACCCCACGTTAGGTGGCCGGGAGACGGAGGGAGGAGACACGAAGTGGCGGGCTCAGTACACCTTTGTCGGACGACCCCACGTTAGGTGGCCGGGAGACGGAGGGAGGGGACACGAAGTGGCGGGCTCAGTACACCTTTGTCGGACGACCCCACGTTAGGTGGCCGGGAGACGGAGGGAGGAGACACGAAGTGGCGGGCTCAGTACACCTTTGTCGGACGACCCCACGTTAGGTGGCCGGGAGACGGAGGGAGGAGACACGAAGTGGCGGGCTCAGTACACCTTTGTCGGACGACCCCACGTTAGGTGGCCGGGAGACGGAGGGAGGAGACACGAAGTGGCGGGCTCAGTACACCTTTGTCGGACGACCCCACGTTAGGTGGCCGGGAGACGGAGGGAGGAGACACGAAGTGGCGGGCTCAGTACACCTTTGTCGGACGACCCCACGTTAGGTGGCCGGGAGACGGAGGGAGGAGACACGAAGTGGCGGGCTCAGTACACCTTTGTCGGACGACCCCACGTTAGGTGGCCGGGAGACGGAGGGAGGAGACACGAAGTGGCGGGCTCAGTATGCCTTTATCTGACGACGTCACGTGGGGGATGAGGGATGGAGGGGAGAGAACTCGGGGTGGCGAACTCAACATACCTTTGTCGGAAGACGCCACGTTGAGGGCCCTTGTGAAGTGATCGTCCACCACGGCGGACACATTGCCGGCGTAGTGGGTAACCAGCATGCAGCTGAAACATAGATCAAACAAGTCAGCGCGCCGTACATAACACATCCTACTATGCCATGCGAAGTAGTGAATGCGGCACCAATATGGTCGCAAAATACAGTAAATCCTAACAGTGCAGGCGGTGAGGGACAATGTCCAGGATGTTGGGTAATGGATGCTATGTTCCCCGACTGGTAAGCCGAGTCGGTGCGGATTCAGTGGCCACCTTCGCTGGCGCAGGCGGGACGGGAACGGGTGATTCGCTCCGGAGGTCTAGGAAACTATGCAACCCATCCACATTAGACGACGAAACGACTACTGGATGGAGCATGATGGGGCTTGACGAATGAACAAAATCCTTGACCAATGCTCCATAATGATATCACTGGTGGCCAAGGTGGAATATCCCGGTCTTTGTGCACTTCAGGAGAGGTATACATGCAAGTTTTTGGGTTAAAAACATTAAAATCATGGACGAGCGATGTGAATATTCAACTGATATAGAGCACATACCTACATCCCCCAGACAAACATGCGCAAACGCGCACACACACACACACACACGCTCACACAACCACATACGCACACACACACACACACACACACACACACACACACACACACACACACACACACACACACACACACACACACACATATTCGCACTCCACCTACACCGCTTCACACGTACACATACATGTTGGGTTTGTGTACATGCCCAAGTTTACTGGCGGATCTAAACCGATAGCTGTATATTACTAGATGAGGCTAGCAATGATTGGAGAGTGAATATACAACTGTAGCCGTGGTAAGATAATACTAATCATGTGATGGCCTCTGAGTCAGAGGCCATTGGCATCTGGTTCAGAGGTCAAAGGCCTTTGGCGACCAATCGATAACATTTTTGATGTTGGCACATGCACTGGTTATCCCGTGACCATGAATTTCATATTGGCGAAGATTTGTTCGGTGGAAGTGCAAAGTATTGCTGTTGAGCGATGATCTTAGGCCCGAGCAAAATCGCAAAACTTGACATTTAGCCTGGAGTCATGACCCAGTCATAGGTCATAAGTGATGTGGTCAGATCGTGCAATAATACGACATTATGAAAAACAAGAAGATGCGAGTGATCCTTATGACAAAATGATGGGAATATTTTAGACCTAAGTTGCACAGATATATGAGTCTTATGCCAGTGATTTAGGGTAACCTTGGACATCTTTTTGGTCCGTGGCTGACCGCGAATGCATTTCGTGGCCTTTTACTCAAATATGATAGCGTCCATTTTGTACCTCAGGAAGTGTGACTTTCTTTGAAAGTGAGTCTGCTAAGTTTCATGCTGGTTCACATTTGGTTCGCCAGATATCCGGAAGCAAATCGAATGGATGAGCCTCCGCCGGCACCGGAGTGGATTCAGCCGGTCCGGCGGGTCGTGCAAGCAACTGAGAGCGAAAGCGAGCATCCCCATTAATGGGTTCCTATTGTGGCTTATATCTGGGCGTGTCAGTGCAGCAAGTTGTCCAGGATCTGTGATGGGTCAGGTCAGGTTGGGTCGTCTTCCAAAGCGCTCCAACCGTTTTCATGGCATTGCACTCGAAGTCGTCTCACCTACTTCTGACGGTAATCTCAGGTGACTAGTTGCCTTAATGCCACAGTGCTTGTTTGCCTGTGCAGGGAGTGTTTGGGACGTCGTGGGATGGAACCGCTTCATTGCGAGCTCGCTGGCGCGGGTCGATGGACAAGTAGATCCCATTCAACGTGAGTCAGGTCGGATATCAGCAGTTTTTGTCCATCGTTCCAATGCCTTGATGTGCTAGCATGGCAGTGAAAACGCCCTTTCACTGCAACTTCGCTCGCGCAATCCTAACAGCCGAAGATATGTCAGGACTTCAACACCATCGTGCTGTATATGAGGTTAGTTTCACTTGCGTGTTGCTTCCTTTTTCCCGGGATACTACGCACGGAATGTGCCGACCACAACCCACAAACACAGTGGAGCCCTTAAAAAGCTTGCTTAGTATTCTGATATATTCTAACAAAAGATGCGAGGAGTTTTCCAGTGTTTCCATGAACACACCTGGCATGGCACGACCAACTATGTTATAAGTCGTCAAATATATAACCAGAAGCACTGGGGAAAGACTTTGCGTTCTTCGCCTCTGATTGCACCTCGCTACACACAGTAGCGTTTGGAACACGTCGTAATCAGCCGGTTGACAAGTATGCCACCATTCTCAATTACCCGGTCGACAGTCATGTCAACAATGTCTTTTCATCAGATGCCATTCAGTCGGCAGAATCAGCCATTGCATAACGACATCCTTAAGGTACCAATGGCTAATGCTTATTGCCATGCGGGTCATCCCAGCAATGCTGATATGAACGGATTTTACATATATTTCTTCACCATCATAAGCTAACGCCAAACTATGGCAGGCTCGCAGACATCCTGGTCCCATAACAAGAACTATTTGCATTGCATAACATCCGGCCAGTCTACAATGAGACGGCTGCTTTCTGACCGTCGTCATAATATAGCACGGCGCAATAGGGGACGAGTAGCTTAAGAGTAAGTTGCTCGTCTCACAATCGAAATGTTGTGGGTTCGAGTCTCACCTGTCGCTACTCTTCGCCCGCGACCAATTGGCGTGAGAGATTGGCGACGCTACATGACTCAGTGATCGATGTGTCGTAAAGCCAATAACCAACCAACCACGGCGCAATACAAGGCAATCGATAACGTAATCAAATTTTGATGAAAATAATATGTCAGGTCGACTTCAATCATTCTGGTGCGTGCTAACCGACGGCAAATTACCCGGGGGATCATGGCAGGGGGTGTTGCAATGTCCAGGGGGCATCATGGCAGGGGGTGTTGCAATGTCCAGGGGGCATCATGGCAGGGGGTGTTGCAATGTCCAGGGGGCGTCATGGCGGAGTGTTAATAATATTCAGGGGGCATCATGGTGGGGTGTTATAATTTTCAGGGGGCATCATGATAGGGGGCGTTACGAGGCTCAAGGACATCATGGTAGGGGGTGTTGCAATGTCTAAGGGCATGATGACAGGGGGTGTTGCAATTTCTAGGGGGAATAGTGACAGGGGCTGTTGCAATATCTAAGGACACGCTGTCACGGGGTGTTACAATTGTCCGGGGGGCACCATGGTACGGGGTGTTGCAATGTCCAGGGGGAATCATGGCACGGGGTGTTGCAATGTCCAAGGGGCACCATGGCACGGGGTGTTGCAATGTCCAAGGGGTACCATGGCAGGGAGTGTTGCAATGTCCAAGGGGTACCATGGCAGGGAGTGTTGCAATGTTCAGGGTAATCATGGTACAGGGTGTTGCAATGTACAGGGGACATGCTGGCTGGGGGTGTTGCAATGTCCAAGGAGCGTCATGGCGCGGGATACTATAATGTTCAGGGGGGATCATGGCAGGGGCTGTTGGATTAAATTCTCCACGCATAGATGAGAAGGCAAACTGATCTTACTCAGCGCTGTTGCCTGTCTAGCTGATTGCAATTTTGTAGTGGGACTGCGAAATACCAAATGTAAATTAATAAATTGACTCCGAAACCTTTATTGTATACATAAATACAAGACAGAATTAATCACGAGACCAATTGAGTTTAGACATATATGCGCATGCATGCATACACGCACCCGCAAGTAAATAAGTAAATAAGTAAATAAGTAAATAAATAAATAAATAAATAAATAAATAAATAAATAAATAAATAAATAAACACATAAGTATATATATATATATATATATATAGGTATATGTGTGTGTATATGCGTGCATGCATATGGGTGAAGAATGAACTGTGCAAATTAGTCAAACTAATAAGGCTGGACAGAGTTCTGCAAAAGTGAACAAAGGTCATTGTAATCAGACTTGGGCTGATACCGGCTGGAGCATGTTCCGATGAAAATCAGACCTATCACGGGTAGGCCTTGGTTTTATTATGGTGAATGCCAGCCTAGCTTCGGATTAACTTACTTAACATTTCCAACACAGGGATCTTCCACATTTTGGAAGGAATTAGCTTCTGTTCTCCACGTTTAACTGTATTTGCCTGCATACGATTGCAAGACCATAGCATATCTCGGAAATTTATCATTGTAGCCATTAAACCAGGCATACGTTCGATTGGTGAATTTAGAAGCGTGTACACAGGTCCACCACATCTCGCTAAGATACATCACGATCAGCACCTAAGTCACACTATTGGTTCTCGTGGGCCGTCGCCATCACATGTTATAATTCCAGAAATGGGTACTAACCAATGCTAGCCAATGTGTACTAATCGAGTTAGTTGGCCGTTGCACTGACCAGAAGGCTTCAGGTGCACCTGCTGATGTCTATGGTTGGTTCGCTTCAGGTGTACCCTATCTGTTAATGCCAATGGTTAGTTTGCTTCAGGTGTACCGTATCTGTTGATGCCAATGGTTGGTTCGCTTCAGGTGCAAATGCTGATGCCAATGGTTGGTTCGCTTCAGGTGCAAATGCTGATGCCAATGGCTGACTGACTCAAGTCCTGTCACCTACAATCCAGAGAAGCCCCCCTGGTGCACCTCCGGAAGAAGCGCCTTACCCGGGGGTAATGTTTTATATGAAGCATTGGAAGCACTCAGTTGCCAAGGTAACTTCCCGTAAAAAGTCACCCGGTTTTTTTCTTGGAAAAGGCAAAGTTGCACATTCCAATAAAATTATGGTCTGGGAAGGGCCAATGTGTGTATACATGCAGATGGTAAATAACTCAAATGTCATGTTGTTTAATTGCATTCTCAACTTCATAAAGTATATTAAAATTATTCATGCAACCATACATTATTTTTGCAAGTGCTTAAGTTCTCCCGACATATGTTTGCACCTTCTAGAAGACCCACTTCAAGACACCGTAACAATCCCCGATTACCCACTTCCGTCGCTCCTGGATTAGGGTTCCATATGGCTGTTAGATGAGGCCTGAGATAAAATTGGTGGATTACGGGGACCTTACCGGTAACGAGGTGCATTACGGAGACATTACTGGTAACGGGGTAAGTCGTTGGTAGTGTCCGAGGAGCTACTGGTAATGACTGAGCCAGCAATGGTGGTAGTCAAGCTCTACCGAAAGTATCTAAGCAACACATATGTCATGATGCACTGAAATGCTTCATTTCTTAAAAATACGTTGATGCGCAAACGTTTAAATGGATAAATTTTTTAGTCAACAACTATAACAAACACAGCCACATAGCTATACTTGCCCTATGTGCACTCATGCGTGTACTCTTTGGAGATTTTACCCTGAATTTTATTTTCATTACTTGTCTCTGCGATTCTTTCCTGGATGCACCTCTGATGCTTTTGGTAGCAACCAAAAGTATGGAACCATTACTATGGTAGCCATCTTCCATCTAGACGTTTGAGATTGGCGAGTCCATAGGTTAGTGGCAAGCACACTTGATGCTTCATGTGTCCGACACTGGCGTCACTGGAGAGAATACCACGGTTTCTACCACAAGTTGGTGTATTTGCCTGCATAAACATGGGTCCATGACTTGGAATGGGTTATTTCTCGTTGAGAACGGTTTCCACCTGTAGCCGTCTGAAAAATAGTGACACGTTCACCTATGTATAATTCTCGCAGGCACCCGACGAGATGTATCTCACCTGGAGGACAGGTACTTGACGTCACGCTTCTCCTCATCCTCGTGGCCGGGCGACGCCGAGGAGGGCAGCGGGGATGACGGCGACGGCTTCAGCGAGTAGTTGTTGGCGCCGCCGGCCCGGTACAGGTGGTCGTGTAGCCGCTGACGCTGAAGCACGGCCACACACACACACTGTAGTAGCGCCGAACACCATGTTGAGCGTAGCGATACCGAGTCAAAGCAATCGGGAACACCCGATATACAAGAGCAGGAGGTCAAGTAGCACTGGATGAACATCTCAAAATCGGAGGGGGGCAAAGACTAAAGTGGCTAAAAAAACAGCATCTAAAAGCTTGGGGTAAAGAGCAAAGTAGCTCAGGGATAGACGTCTGAAGCACAGCAACATAGTAAAGAACACCGTGGCTGGGAATATGCAACACAGAGAAATGGTGTTAAATAAGGCAGGATGGAACATTTGAAAAATAGGCATGCAATGCAGAATGATAGAGGTGGACGGTGCACTGGTACAGATCTCGGCACACGCGATGCATCTCTCGGCACAAGGCTGCATATTTTGAGAACCTGCATCAAGAAGAAAGCATTGGGCTTGCCGTGTAATCACGACTTTAAAACAATGGGCGTAGCCAGAGTTAATAGGGACCCATGTAAAAACTAAGATCTTTGGGGGCGGTACCACCATTGAGGTGACGGTGAGAGGGCAAGCCCACTCACATCCATGCAAATTCACACCAGAAACAATGCATGGATATTAAAATTGGCTTCACTAGTTCATTTGATAACCGATTTACTTGCTATAACTATGATAACTGGATCTACTGGTCGAATAGACATACTTGGCGTACATGTTGGATATCGGCAGGCATGTCGGACGGAGTCAAGCGCACTGAATGGTAGCGTATCTCTGGACGGAAACCCTCCTCGACACCACCCATCTCCCCCCCTCCACTGGCCATTTATTAATAGCAAAAGTAGTTGCATCAGCTATTAGTCAAATTGCCGTTGATGCTAGCAGCCTATTCCCCCGACTCTGATTATACCCCGCAATTATGCGAAAATGCATGAATGCATGGTAACGTATACATTCTGCGATGATCTGCAACAAAACATACCTAGGCATCCCATTGTGCTGCAGTCTTCAACAATAACATGATATCTGTGCTAAACAGATGCTGTCTGGCTCAATTTTATTGTGAAAAGCGCACTCCTTATTCGAGCTCAGGCTTATGCCGAATTCAGGGGTTTCCTGATTTTAGGTGCGGAGAATGGTAATTTGCACCGGTCCAGGAGGACATGGGGCTATTTTAGGACGCATTTGACTGGCATGACGTATGTTAACGACGCCCGCCTCTCAGGTCGACTGGTCCCTGATGACGCCAATGCGTGGCGCGAGGAAAACACAATGACGCATTGGCCCTCTCCTATCCGAGAGTATTTCACCCACCTTCCCATCAGAAGTGATGGCTCGTATGAAGCGGGGTAGGTCTACCTCCCAAAATTGCAATTGCCCCTGGTATACCTCCATCGTATCCTCGTTAGTTGCTTAGTTAGTTATTGGGGCTTGGGGCGCCTCGACAGCTGCGTGCATGTTGCGCCCAGTCCACTGTATGGACGCTGTATGACCAACGCAGTCGATGCGCCCGTAAGCCCAAATAACCAACCAAGCAACCAGTCCACTGCATTCTCAACAGGGTCATATTCATTTATTTTTTGTTGAAAAAAAATTCCTTCCTAGTCGCACTTTGTTTAAGTTGTCGCATTTTGTCCAGCTTCAAGGGGCCTTTTCATCTCCCAGGGGCCACTGCTGTTCCCAGTCGGTCCTCAAACTCCTGGAACTCCTCCAGTTCCTAGAAGCCCTTGAATTTCTATAAGTCCCCAGCACCTCCAAGTTCAGGAATAATAATCCTTCCCGGGCCAATCGAGTTCCAAAAAGCTCGTACAGGGATCTCCAGCTTCAAAGGGCACTCCTGCTTGAAGCTCCACCCAGCCTCATGGGGCCTTTCCAGCTCCAAGGGGTCCCTCCTGCTTTCAACAACTTGACCTCGAAAACTCACGGGACTCCTCCATCCAGCTCATAGGATCCATACTAAGCTACCAGATGTCGACCGGCTTCAAGGGGTCTCTCCAGCTTCAAAGTCCCTGAACATTCAAAATTTCTCAGAAGGCAGAAAGCGCCTATTGAAAGCTTGAGAGATCCTGAAAAATCAGAGCCCACCACATATTTGATGTACTACGCTATCTGAAGAGACCAGTGTCATCCTGAAAATGTCTGTCATAAAGGAAAGACCAGACTTTCGGGGTGGCGGTCCAAGCCCCTCCCCCCTTGGCTAGGACACTACTCCCGGTCCAAGGGTGTCACTCTCTCGCATATTGCCCCCTATTGAAACAGAGAAGATAAACAAAAGACAGCGCGCTGCGTAAAATGAAAAATCCAACGGTACTAGTCATCTAAACTATTCGGCAGCAGGTGATCTTGCAGGACAGACCAGGTTCGAAATACATCGAAACGTCCGGTGTTGGCATCTATACTCCGGCATATGAAACCTATTTTAGATACAGACGCAAGCTAAGTACCAGAATATAGTTTGGGTAAGCACATAACTATAACCATCGTATTTAACTACACAGTGTGCCAGACTAACAGGTCGGGTCGGGACGAATTTCGGTGCCGAAATTTCGGTGCTTTTGCCACTAAGGCAATATGTGCGCACTTGCTAAGATCACTCCCCTGGTACTAGGACGGTTGTGTTTATCCTGTATTAATTGCAGCACTATGACAAAAACCCACGAGTTGATTGACATCATTTTTCATGATGTCAGGGTCAACTAGACCAAAGGCGAACTCTCTGAAACAATAGCGAATTTTGCAACGTTGCATGAGAAGCCGGGCCTCGCCGAAGAAGGGATTACCGTAATTAACATCAGACAGCGAGGTCTGTAGCCAAAGCTTGTCTTCGCCTTTGTCGCATATTATGGCGATACCAGAAGTAAGCATGTATAGTAGCGGGTCAGTTGTTTTCAGTCTCCAATGCTATGGAAGAAGACTGATGACCGTGCGTTTTTAGCCAGGTTTATGGGCTGTCGTGGACAGCGGCTTACCGTCCCCGCCCAGCACGCACTTGGCTTTTGGACGGATCACAAGCACTTCTTCATCAGAGGTATACCAGCAGTGGTGTTCTTAGTGGCGAGGCTTCAATTACTGTTCAAGAAAACAGGAAACATAGAGGGATCGGGATCTGAGTATCGCATGCTCAGGAGGATCACCCCTCCGGTCTCATCATGAAATCGACGAGTTACCGAAAAGCCACATGGAATCAAAACACCAGTGAAGAGGAATATGGAGGGAGGATCCAGAGAAGAACCGTGGGTCCAACTGGAAATGCGTAGGTAGACGCGATAGAAGTAAACAATGCAGCCTCAGTTCTTGTGCCGAATATGTCGGATCGCGCAGATGGGTCAGAGGAAGAATGGCGTAGGGAGACAGGATAAGAGTAAACAATGTGGCCACAGTTCCTGTTCCGAGTGTATCAGGTCGCGCGGACAGGTCAGAGGAAGAATGGCGTAGGTAGACACGATAGGAGTAAACAATGCGGCGTCAGTCCCTGTGCCAAGTGTGTAGGATCGCGCAGACGGGTCAGAGGAAGAATGGCGAGGTGCATGCCAGGTGTAGTGTCGAGTGGTGTGGTCATCCATTCTGTGCATGTGTTGTTTGTGCTTATTTTATCGAGCGGAGCCAGCGGCATTTCCGTCTACAAGAGGTGCACCGTGGTCAGAACCCGGAATCAAACGGTAGACAGCAAAACAAAACAAACAAAAACAGCCAAAAGGATCAGCTGAGCTGTACTATTATAGAATGGCTCCGCAAATGCACAGAGCGCACAGCAGCGGAACTACTACTTGGGACCGACCACGTCGGCACCAGCAGTCGACGGTGGAGGGTGGGGTACCAGCAGTCACGGTGGGTACTTTGGGCTGACCACCCCGTCACCAGCAGTCGACGGTGGAGGGTACGCTACTTTGGGCTGACCACCCGTCACCAGCAGTGGAACGTACAAGTCGGCACCAGCAGTCGACGGTGGAGGGTACAGCTACTTTGGGCTGACCACCCCGTCACCAGCAGTCGACGGTGGAGGGTACAGCTACTTTGGGCTGACCACCCCGTCACCAGCAGTCGACGGTGGAGGGTACAGCTACTTTGGGCTGACCACCCCGTCACCAGCAGTCGACGGTGGAGGGTACAGCTACTTTGGGCTGACCACCCCGTCACCAGCAGTCGACGGCGGAGATGTGAATCCTAAATATGTTCACTACTGATCTCGAAACCATTCAGTTGTCAGAGAAAATCGAATTTTGCACTTGCCCAAAGAGTGAATAGAAATTGTTTAGATAACGTTGAGATGGAAATCGAACAAACGTTCTACGGTTTACGATCGAAACAGGCCAGGGAATACAGGGAACACAGCTACTAACACACATAGCAGGGTGAATCTGATACCCACGCAAACTGAGCCCCTGGACATCGGACACACGGACACACCAGCCGCCGGAAGGTCCACTGCACATGGAAAATAGCCCGTCAGTCATGAATACCTGGATATTGAGAACGAACACAAACCTGAGCTAAATCATGACATGAAATGTATGATTCCATAGAAATATTGCACTAATTACGAGATGTTGGCGATATTTGTTTAAATCCTACGACAAAAGCTAAGTATGTGTGAACAAAGCCGAATGCATAGACAAAGCGGGCAATATCAAGCAGAACTACTGGAATAGCCCAAGTAAACAAAGCCCAACAAAGTGCCTTAAACAGAAAAGAGTACAATTAACAAGAATATTTTGTCCAACGAACTCCTTGAGCAGACTGTGCAGTCTCTTATTCCCAAAAGATGCCCTGCGATGCCTCATGGTGTCCACATGTGTAGATCCTCTGGATTAATTATCACGGTGTATGATAAGATTCTGGAAAGCACATTGACTTTATGGCGAGCTCACCTACCTAAAGCAGAAGTGTACACGAAAGAGATGAAATGGACATTCCGTACAAAGCTACCAGCTGATAGTATCCTTTTACGATGAATGTGACCAACCTCTACGTAAGGTAAATACTATCAGTTTCAGGATCAGATAACAGGCTGGTCGGGATTGACGGGAATATACCCACTCCGGACGGAGTTCAAGTCATCACAAGACCCGTCGGGAAAAACCTGAGCTCACTATCTTTCTTCAGTACCAGCCCTCAGAACTGCAAGATACGTCTTGCTCATGTTTCTCAACTTTGTTTTCAGTTTGGAAACTATGTATAAACAAACAGGCGGTAGCTGTGGACAACAGGTATATTCTCCCCTTGCAAAATTCATGCACTACCTGAATTTTTTTTTGACTGCCTGTAATCTGCACCCTGGCTTATATATTAGATGAATGGGTTACATGTTTGGCATTTGGACATACAGCCAGCGATCTCCCTTGGCTTTCGACTCGCAACTAAACCTAGTGCACCCAAACATATTTACTGTAGATCACACGACAGAGAAAAGCGCAATGCCTCTGTCCGACAGCCTGCTCACTGTGCCTGTCAGTACAGAATATAATATAGCTAATGCCAGCTCCCGGAACAGTTGACAGCTCCATCCATGCCATGTCCGACGGAAAGTCTGTCGTGATGTCACAAATGAAGACAGCAGCCCGGGTACCATCAGCTCACACTGCTTCTGAAAGGAGCTTTGCGTAAATGACTTGTCTCTTTTTAGAAGCTGACAGCCCCGCCAACAGCGACAGCAGCAGCACGAGCGACACGCTTTCCAGCCAAGCTCTCGCCTTTGTTTATTGTGTGGCTTACGACGCACTTTATGCACGATCACGGCTTATGGCGCCCCCACGCTGCTTCACCGGTGGGCCTCGGGATATGGAAGTATCTTGATTGGTACGAGTGTTGAACCCGTGACCGTGGTAACCAGAGTTCAACACCTGAACCACTCGCCCCCCCCCCCATTCCCATCCAACCCCCACCCACCCCCAAGCGCAGGCCCTCTTTGAGGCGACCACCCCATAAATGGAGACAAAGATCCCAGTACACGTAAGTCAAATCGTCGTTCATCGATGGCAATCTCAGTAGACAGATTGGTTCACTTATTAGATCAGCGCACTTAGACGGTACGAGAATTGCTGGGCGAACGATCCAACATTTTATTTTCATTCGTTCGCTCTGCTCTAACGCAATCATCGTGCCCAACTGGAATTATGACCTGTCATACATTGTGACAACTGCATGGAGAGAAGATATACGCGCAGGCATGTGTGTGTAAGTGGAACAGTGTACTAAGACTCAGGGTGACGCCTTTGTCAGCGGCCCAGTGCCGTGCAATATAGAGTGACGTTTGTGTAAGCTGCCCAGAATGTGGTCCACGGAGCTTCCACTTGGAGGCTGCGAACGGCCCCCAAATCTGACAGGATAGTGCAATGAAGTCCACTTGCACGAACCCCTCTTTCGCAATGCATTTGGCTCCTATGTATCCGGACTCGTCGAGTCCAGCCATGAACGCTCCGAGCGGAAGCCGTCGCCTGTCAGACGGCGCTGACGCCGGAATTTGGCGCCTCGATTCTCGGCTATGACCGGGGGTGTTATGCCGAGTCGGTTTTCGTTCTCGCGGGCGGCGACGGCCGGTCGGTGGGTGCTGTGACATTGCGCTGTGTCATCGTTGTGACACTCATGTCAGTGCGGCCGAGCCGTGAGTGCGACAAACCCTGGTCATCGGTCAGCCGTCGCAGCGTAGCGGAGGGGTCAGACGTCACTGAGGGGCGGGGCTGGTAAGATGCAGCCGGGCGGGTGAAGTTGAGCAGATGTGCAGACGCTGGACGGTTGTCCGCCACAGATGCCCGTAGAGACATGGAGGCACAGCTTTGGAAATGGCGCGTGCCAGTGTTATTGCTGTTGATATTGTTGCACAAGTTGCCGCCGTACTGCTACTAATCCAAGGGCATATTGTCAATACAAGGGCATTAACGGCTGTTGGATTTGACAACTTGTCGCCCTAAAGAAGTTGGAATTGAAAACCAGTTATCGTACAAACGAGACAAACCCAAGTGTTGCGCGCTAAGCGCGTGCGTTTGACTGGTCAGCGACACTAGCGCCACACATCGGGGGAATCGTAACCTAGCTACCATGCATGAATTTAGGGAAAAACTACGCAGTTCAAGGTCTTGGTGAAAAAATACGTAGAAGAAAATTAGTTTACCTTGCATTATTTCAGGGCACCTTTTATTGTATATTATATCCACTGCCTTGTATTATTTCATGTATGTAATTACCTGTCGACGGATGTGAATTTCATCATCCAACCCCAATTTTTTACCGTCACTTTCCCGCCCAAGATGACAACAGCCATTATCCAAAATTCGACAGTGAACTTCTGGCTAGTTTTGAAACGTTACATTTCATTGCTTAAAAAGCATTGCATTGGGCACGTTGCATTGTATTGCTTTGCTTAGGATGTCTCAAGCATGACAATGCTAGCTTAATTATATGTATATATATGCATATAATTAAGCCAGCATTGTAATGCTTCAGACAGGAAACACGTCGCACATTGTACGGCGATGACTATAAAGCTGTGCGGGACATTCAGCAGAGGGCGTGATGTGTCACAAGTGTGACGACAAGCGTTTCCCAAAGACGACAGTGATTGGGTCGTCGCATTCAAGGTTAGGCGTATTTATGATTCTACAGGCGCCACGGGGTGCTATATTCGTATTCCATATGTATACTTTGTATGTCAAGTTCACGAACCATTATACGAACCCGTGGATTGGAACATTGGCCAACATCGATTTACTAATTACTATGTACAATAACTACTCAACCATGACTTCGTTCATCTTGCATCGTTTTCAAATACATTGGCGAAGCTGTCTGCACATTGCGCGCCTCTGACTTATGCCATAATTTATAAGAAAATGCTTGACAGCCTGATTTTAGCAAAGTGCTTGATTTTCCAATCTGCAGTAGATTCCGTTAATCAAATAAAACGCGTTTTGGCAACCACCCAATGTATTCACCAGACTCATTTCACTTGAAGGCCGGAACTGACCTGACCTGATGACCAATCCTGTGTGTCACCCAAACAGCCTATGCTTACCCTTGTGGGTAATCGATATGTGTTCTTGACCCGGTAATAACAATCTTATTAATGGACTTAGCAATACACCAACTGCAAACAGAGAGTGAAGTTCTGTTTCGGTCAGGAACGCGCCCAGTTATATTTGTTTTTTTCATATCACACATGAATGGATAACTACTCAGGAACAAATGTCAAGCTTTCATGGTGTTGCTAGATACAACATTACGTTGACAAAATAATGCTGCATCAGATTAGGATATTATTCCACAGGCCCCGGAATGTTCCGAAAAAATCCGCGGGGTTCGCGGTCGGCACTGGATGGTTTCACTAGGCTGGCGATGTGCAGAGCCATTAAGTCAGTGATTTAACTCGACAGTCAGGTGGCGGTAGTGGTGGCGGTGGTAGTGATGCCAATGGCGGTGGCGGTGGCGGTGGGGGTGACGGAAGTGGCGGTGATAGTGATGTAAGTGGCGGGGGTAGTGATGAAAGTAGTCGGTGCTGGCGGTGGTGGCGGTGGTTGCGGTGGTAGCGGTGGTAGTGATGGCGGTGGTGGTGGCGGTGGCGGTGGTGGTGATAGCGGCGGCGGTAGTGATAGCGGCGGCGGTGGTGGCGGCGACAGTGGTAGCAACAGTGGTGGAAGGGGTGGAAGTGGTGGTTGACTTCTTCCATGGTGGTCAGTCCACCGAAGAAATAACGGGCCGAATGCTGGCTAGTGGATTATTTGTGCTGTGCTGTTGAATGCTGGTTGGCAAGACTATCGCTCAAGCCAATCGCAGTTGAATGTTGGTAGGAAAGATTGCCATTCAAGTATTGTTGTGGAATGGCGATAGGTTTTAGTCGTGATGTGAGCTACAGGCCTGGGGATCGATGGTGATCGGTGTTAGACGACGGTCGGTATTCGACAACGACCCATGCTCGCCAACGGTCGGTGTTCGCCAACGGTCGGTGTTCGCCAGGCGGCCGACCGTGGCCGTCTGTGGGCACACTCACCTTCTCCTCGAGGCCGGCTCTCTGGCCGGGGTCGGGCGACGGTCGGCCCGTGGCTGTGCTGCTCGTGCCGCCCACCGGGGCCGGGTAGTACGGAGCGTGGAACGGCTGGTACATGGCCACGGCGCAGCTCATGTTCAGCACATGGGCCCCCAGACGCGCGCCACGGGCAGCCAGGAGTGCGGCAGTGCGGCCGGCACTGGCGGCTCGGCACCACAGGCGGCCTACTCAGGCCGACACGCGCCGACGACAGCACGGCCACACAGTCCGGCGGTCAGGAGGCCGCTCGCACCAGCGTCCTCACGGCAGCACCGCTCACTCTCTGCAGCCGAGCTTGTCTCCGCTGTCAGCCGGCCACAGCCGCGCTGGTCACGCGCACTGGTGGGGGCACGGGCGGGCGGGCGGACGGACGGGCGGCGCGGACGGCGCGGTGGACACTGTCCGGCCGGCCGTGCGGCGCAGTGTGCTCACCTGGCGGGGCGGGCCGCGCGCGCTGGCTCCGCCCAGCGGGGCGGGGCGCGCGCCGCACAATGGTCCGGCCGGCTCGGCCGATCGATGCACCGAGAGAGAGGGAGAGAGGGAGGGAGGGGCGTCGGCCAGGTCGATGTTGCCGCTGCACAGCACGGGTCCGCCACAGCAACTGCCGCCCACCCTCCGCCGGAGGTCTTTGGATGCACATACGCTGCCAGGCAGGAGAGTAACTTCCTGCCGTGCACTTTTTGTGTGGCGAACTCTAGACCAAAGAAATATATTCAGTTGGAATTCAATGCAATATTGGAGCACCGCTTAGTCGAGATATTTGCATAGCTCAAAACATGTTTTGGTGCATTCTGAGAATGTTTGACATAAACATAATCAAGAGCTCGATAAGTTAATATTACGTATATTTTGGTTCAGGTAAACATTGTATCACTTTAGGTAACGCAGGAAGCAACACTGCCCAAAGACGTTCCTCAGAGATATTCCTTGTGGTAACCACGAACCCACGCAACAAACATATTGTCTCTGTTGCCTCAGACCTTCTCATGTTGGCATGGCGCAACCTTCGCCGTCTTGTGGATTTCGCTACGATAAAGGCAGAGTTTGTCACAGCAGATGACAAAGAACCGCAAGGGATGAATGGTGGAGCAACATTTTTTTTACGTATAAGAGCTATTCAAAGGTTAGACAACCGCATATAATCCATGATTTAAGCGGTAACTTACTTTGGTTTGTTTCAGGAAGTCAGAAGTAGCCCTCCACTCCTTTATCCACTCGTGAATAAATACGGCCAGACTATGTAAGTGCTTAGAGTTTGTTAAATGTCATCGTGTAAATATGTGCCGACATGTATTGGGGAATTTTAAAGGTAAATTAGATACTAGCATGGGTTACAATATTATCAAGCATGCCGGCGAACTTGTGGAAAACATTCGTCTACTTTAAAAAGCACACTAAAGTTCGATGCAAGCCTGTGCATTTCTTACGCCATCTAGATATTAATAAATGAGAAACAAAGTTCAGGTCTATAAATCTATGATCATTGACTATCTACGTTGAATCTATAGCCATTCGCCAGTCGCTATGACATTGGCGCCACCTATTTACGACTAGGGTTGCAAATGTCCAACATTATGGACCGGCCATTGGCCAGGGCTGGCCCGTGCCAGCCGGTCTGCTAAGACCAAGCCTGGTTGGGTCCCGGTCGGAGCGCATTGCATCTCGATAAAACCGCCGGCTTTTTATTAGCCAGCGTTCATATCTCAATCATATTTAGATATGATTTGAGTTCCTCTATGCTTTTAGCACAATCCTGCCAATGCACCTTTAACGTTGCGAATATATCTTCCCTTTCACTTCATCTCATGACATCCGATGCCGTTTGACAACGCACAGGGAGCAACTGGTGGCGCCCCAATGTCAAAAACAGGAACGATTTCTAAGTGTTCTGTGAACGGCGAACTACCACTGCCCAAAATGCATTGTTTGAAATGATGCAAGCCATTTTCCGCAACATCGCCCTGTGTAATTACAGTCACCATCATTAGAGGCTGCCAGCTTCAATACCTTGCGAATGACGTGATTTTCAAATCTTTTCATCTGTTCAACGCCATCTGTTTGCGAACAAAGCCACGCTGCCTAAATGCATGGTTCTCATATCATTTACGAATTACCGTCAGTGATATGGCGCTGTTTCAAAAGGGCTGTTTTTGCTGCACTTCATTCATTGATGATTAATTATTTTAGTTTTATCCCAAACACCCAATAGCCAACATAAAATATTCTGAAAATCAAGAAATGCAGAGTTAAGGCAGAATTAGAGCACCAATGGTTATTGAGCAAAATGGCAACGCATAATATGGGCTTCATCCAGGGACAGATCTAGGAATTTTGATCAAGGGGGGGGGGCAATGTGTCGCTAGAAGGGGTGCAATTTTTCGATGATGAGGTGGGGGCGCCACCATCGACTCAGAAGCACTGACATGCTCAGTGTTGAGATCATTCAGATCTCAACAATGAATGGTGAATGAAGAATGATCTTTGGTCAATTTCGTGCTACCACAATATAATTGAAGGCCAAGACAAGAGAGCAAGCAAAAAAAAGGCCCTTCCGTACCCTAATGTAGCAGAAATGTGTCTCCAAAAAGTGGCGATCGCTCCTCAACCATTTTCATGAGCTTATACTCCTGGGCCAAAATGTTGCATATTTGCATATATAAAGCATTCACAATGCTATTCTGACCGCAATCATGGGCAACATATTCATGACCGAAACAATGGGTGATTGAGTTTCTTTGGGAATGATGGGCCCAACAGCAAGATCGAGAATTTGACTCTGGTGAGGTCTGACAAAAGGAGCAAAGGAGCAGTGTGTCGTGTGCAATGTGAATAAGCCTCCCAGGCGTCCCGTGGCCGACTTAAAGGCGGACTTTGGCGATCTGAAAGATCACTACCAGCGTGCGTTTTTGGATTAAGTGCGTTGCAAGGTGATATGTGGTGATTTTAGCTGCGACCATGGCTGGAGAACGCTATATGGCAGGTACGCTCATGGCCACACCAACTTCAAAGTTCGTGTGGCATTGTCACACCAACTTCCATTGACAACATTTAAATTTTAAAGTCAACTCAAGCAATTTTATCGGTTGATAAAATTCAAGCTGTGGCCTGGGCAGGGACGTGGCCAAGAATTTTCCTAGGAGGGGGCCCGGATTATATGTGACGGAATGTGATGAACGATTATGATCCAGGACAACATTTACAGTACGATAATGCAACTTAACTAATTATTTCTATCAATGTTTGGTGACAAATACACTATCTCCATTGCGAGCTGAGTGATAAATGCCATCGAATTTGTACTTTCCTAGTATGGTCATGGGATATTGACATGACCTATGTGCGCCCAGATACATTGAGCGGATTATGTGTAATTGCAGCGCAAATCAATTTAGTATCACCGACCATCCATGAATGACGTAGTTGCTAACATTATAAGATTATCGTGGCCGTCTTGGCACATGTTTAGAGACATCATTTGACCTAATCCGGTATCGCCAGGCATACAAATATTAATTGCAACGAATCTGAGTGACCAGTCTTAGGGCATGCAGCGCTTCGCATCTTTAGCGGTAGTGGTTCATTGCAATCGTAGGAAAAAAAGCATACGGAGGAAATTGCCCCTGTCATTCGCGAGTGGTTATGTGCACTGGAATGGGGAGGAGCGAGGATCCGCAACTCTCTCCAGTTCTTTGCAAATGCCTATAAAACCAATGAATTTGCCGATGTGATTCTTCGTTTACCTCCTGATATATACTCAGCTCGAGGCTTTACAAAATCGGATGAATAATTTGCAAGTTGCTGACGTACAAAGTCAAACGTGCTGGACGAAATAGCGTGTGAAAAATAACGGCGACGCATGTTAAGCATATCCAAGCAATACTTGTAAAACGAACGCCTATAAACTACATCAACTATATCGGCAATGTCTAGCTGTGCAAAATTTCCCACCAAACGTATACATTAGTTGCACCAATGACGTCAAAATCCACGACAAATTGCAAAGTGCATGACAGTTGACCTCATTTGGCCCAGAACGAATTGACGTATGATCACAAAATACGAGCACGGACGTGTTTGCTGCAGCCCTCGGTCACCCTGCAGAAGTAATGCTCCTAGCTTTCATACCTCGGATTATATTTATAATGCTTTTCGCTTTCTATATCATGCCTATCCTTCTTGAACATCTTGAGAACATCTTTTAGATTGATGCTGGGTTTGGCTTGCGCACTACCTGTCTGCAGCACTTCTCAGAAGTCATCTGTGGCTCTGGATGTTCGTCGTATTGGAGTCTAAGCTTGTCAAGTAAGTCATTCTGTGCCTCATTGCTCTTTTACGCAGCTACTGATCCACTACGAAGCGGAACGGAAAATCCCTGCTCGCACAAATTGTGTCACGGTACGATGTATTGCAAATACCTAAGTTTGATAGCAGCGTGACAAGTGTCTGCGAGCTTTATTTGATATCGGGCGACCCAAGGCGAATTTATTCCCACAAGGGAAATACAACATCGTACCGTTGCATGCGCAGTCGTAGCATTAGATAATTTAATCTGGCGGTCCATAGAACCCACATTTGTCTCTTGACATTGTGAGAAAAGATACAAGACTTCCCACTGTGTTAATTTGCATTGTTCGTCCGTTCATTAGTGCAACTTCTGGACGGACACAATCAAAGCTTTGTATTATGTTGGCATATTTACCTTTCACACCTCCCTCCATATTATGTTTTGCTTATCTTTCACTCATTCATTAATTTACTTGAGGACTCGTTCAGTTGGCATTCTACTCTTGTGTAGAATTCAACATTTTTACAGCCTGGATTGCATGGATAAAACGTTATGTTTCGGAAAGCGCATGACCAACACCCTAATGCCGGACTTGAGAGTCGCTCGTGTAACCAGCGACGAGCCCTGGAAACAAATTTGAGTATTTTATTAGTTGACTCCTATGTATTGCCAGCGCCTGACGGACTCAGTTCCCAGACGAATGCAAGATGTGGCCAGCAATGGTCAACAGTGGTGACGGATGGTCACGATATCATGCCACATGATCAGCCATCCATTGTTCCTGTGTTGGAAGTATGATGCGTCCTCATGCATTATCCGCCATCGGCATGTGACACACATAACTGTACAATACGCCATCCACTAAGCCATGGATGGACTTATCTTGCCAGGTCATGGACCCAGCTTTAGAACCGGGTCCCCTGTATCGACTATCTAATTAATACATTCATACCTTGGGTCACGTAATTCCAGATTTCCAAGATTTAAAAGTTTTTGTAAGTTGTATTCCTGATTTCTCCCCCAGAAGCAGGGGTCAGGGATCCAGCAGCCAGTGGTTGTCCAACCGCACCCGCGACTGGTGTACCCGCCTGCGAACCAAACTATAAAAAACAGTACACTGATGAATGCAGGAAATAGCCGAAGGACAGGGTAAGGGTGTGGAAAGATTATCCTGTAAACGTCTCTGGGCATGAAAACACACATGAGCTAAAATTTGACTACTTTCGCAGTTCCGCACGAACGCTATTGGCATGGGTCTTTCCTTTACCGTGGATTCTTGAACTGGGCGATGTGCAGCAAGAGCAGCTGCCAAACAAACCCGGATCTCATGGCGTTAACTGTACATAATTGGCTTGGAATATCAATCGCTTCGCTTCTCTCCGGAAAAATGATACTCCTTAAGCATATATTCTCCTGGAAGCAGAGCCACGTGACACATGCCCTCCCCCGAAAAAGTAGGCTGGGAGGGTCAATGAACCGAAATATGCTGATGGTTTAATGCCGATATCATATGTATAGCGAGCGACAACATACTTTCGCGTGTACAATTCGCTGGATTTGATCCGGTATTTGTCTCTCCTCCCGTCTGTCCACACTCGGTGTATTTACGGTTCTTGCACTTGATGTTCACAAGTGGCAGATTGTGTGGTTTGGGCGACTGTTGTGTGTTCAAGCACGACTCGAGCGTTTCGAGCGGAGAAAAAGGGTTGTGTTTCAGTGCGGCTGCAAGGGGCATGCTAATGTATCTCTGTTGTATTGAATCTGACCATCTCCTTGAAGTTCAAAGATATTTCCTAAAATTTATATAATTTATAGACTGAGCTGTCGAGCGCGGCGTGAATGCCGTTAATTCATTCAATGGGATTTTGATGAAGGACTGTGCGCAACAGCTCAATCTCTATAATTTGTTTGGGAAATATCTGTACAACTTCAAGGAGATGGTCAGATTAATTGCGACAGGCAAAACAAAAAAGTTTTTTTGGGGAATTACGCAAAAATTACGAGAGCGAAAAACGAGAATCATTTGATAATCAAGCCAAACTGCCATGCTCTACGTCGTGGAAAATGCTGTTATTCTGGTATATTATGTAGCTTTCAAGATACAAGACGGCTTCACGGCGCTCAGTATATGGTACCATTACTTTTCGTGTGCACTGTACTCGAGAGACGCAAACATTATTTGAAGATCTGAAAAGAGCATATAGGAAGTCAGAAGTCGCAGCGTATCATCTATTACGTTGTGTTGTTTTGTGGACACTGCAAAACATGGTGAGACAAATCCGGACGGTTTTGGAAAGTTGGGGAGATCTCAGGAATATCTAGCCTTCGTCATCGCCTCGGCCATGCCAACTTTGAAGACGACCATCCACCGATGACAGCAACTTCAGGAAACCTGACACCGACCTCGTGAAAGGGTGCCTGTGACTTTCTGACTATTCGCTCTTTCTGGTTGTCACTACTACCGCATGCTTTTCTCCTTCGATTCTACATTTCATGTCAAACTGTACTCACCTTGTTAAATGCTGTGGCTCCATATATCGTGATTTTAGTCCTCCCACAGTTGTGCGTGCGTTCATTGACCTGCCTCGCTCCCGCCCGCTGCGCGCTATTGTTCGTTCTCGCTGTCCCCGCCGGATCGATCCATATGCTCTGCGCAGTGATCTCTAAGAAGCTGACGGGAGTGCTATATCCACCTCGCCTACTGTCGCTCTTAAGTGGGATGGTTTTACCTCTACGCTTTTGACAACCACGCTCCTGTCCAAGCCACGCGACTGCAGAGTCCCGGCGCCCCACTGGTGTCCAGTGACACAAAGGGGCGTTTATGCCGCCACCGGGCGGCGCTGACGGTGGCACAGCCACGGGTCGGCTGAGTATCTTGGCCTGAACCGGGCAGGGTAGTGCGCTATTAGGCGCGACACCCACAGTAATGCAGAGCGGTGCACCTGGGATGGTAGCCGGTACGTGTGGAAGCTCACCAGTCCCATCGCGGGCAGCGGCAAGTACAACCGCAAGCTGCCAGATGCGACGCCGGAACAGCTGAATTGATTTTTTTCGGAGGTGTGGGTCCGCGAGTCGTGGGTGAGGTAAAGGGTATGGGAGAGACGCAGGATCTTGCCTGTCACCTGCCGCGTGCTCCCTGGTGCTGGTGCCGAGCATCCGCATGATCCGACTGCCTGCTGACGTGGTGCTACGGTGCTCTTGCGTTTGGCCACCTTCAGCACTACCCACTCTGGTAGTCCTGCATGCTGTAAGCACTCTCTGACGCTCGCTGACGTTCGGTGATCCCACCAATCCATCCAATTTAACGATGGGGCTATCGTAAGTCAGGGGATCATACCAATCCATCTGAGTACCGCCCTAGTTCCATTGTCCACGTCATTGGCAAGATTGTGGAGCGTACCGTTCACTAGCAGCTCTACAACTGCACGTTCAAAAACCACCACCACCTCGTATCCCCATTCAGCACGGCTTCCGCATACGTCACTCGACGGATACTGCCCTAATTTCCATGCACAACCAAATCATTTCCGCCAGCGAGAGAAGATATCCCTTCTTTGCCTGCTGGATTTGAGCGAGTGTTTTGATGTGATGAACAACTTGATGCTCCTCCCAAAATTCAGCCTCTACAGTATCGACACTTCCTGGCTTTCAGCTCGCCTCCATAACCACATTCAGAGTGGCAACATTATTGGCACTCACGTCGCAGCAGTCCAATGCGCAGAAGACACTCAGATGTTTGTCAGTGGTAAAAATATCTCAATTCCAAAACATCGTCACTTGGATGGAACAAGTTCTGCCCTCTCCTGACATTTTGTTTCGTGTGAACGGTGTCAAGATAAATGCAGGGAAACTCAGCTGATGTTGCAGGGTAGTTAGCAACATCTCCGCCGGGCCTCAAGCTTCTCCGTAAAACTTTGCGATCGTGATTATCCTGGTTTCGGAAGCCAGAAATATCAGCCTTACTTTCGATAGCTCTCAGCTGGGACTATCAGGTGTCCACTATCAATAGGAACTATTGCGGCGCTGAGTGAGCTGTCGCGTCTGGGGGCTACCTGCCGCCAGCTGGCATTTCGCCCTGGTCAGTGAATGCGCTTGTTCTCCGCAGGTCCGGCAGTGGATTACAGTGTACAGAAACTGAACTAATAAAGTATATCTCGACTATTAAAAATGATCAACCAAGCGGCAAAAGCACTTTTGTGGAGCCACCACAAATTATATCATGCATCGGCCAGACCCGATGTATGATCGAATTCTAGTAGATTTAGCCTATAGAAACGACTAGAGAGAAACTGGACTGGCTGAGTGCGGGAATCTAGTGTCCTCCCATACGCTGTTCTTGGTGCACAATGTGCGGCGATACGGTGAGCCCATGGCCCTGGCCATATTTATAATTATTTAGCACAGCCTATACCTATGGGTACAACAGCCACCTGCACTGTCCCGCCCCGGCGGCACTCGTGGCGCTCCGGTCCCCGCCGCAATCCGCACCGAGCCATCGCGGCCCCCGATGCGTGAAAGTGTGAACGTGCACGCGAGACAATTGGTGACAATAAGTGGCAATGAGTGACTGATAGCGGCACGACTTCACTGTTCTGAATCCCCAAAGAGCAACATTTCCTCCGCTCACTAGAAGTGATCGACTGCACCAGGTATGCCTTTGAATCAATTTGTTATAGATATGAAAGCGTCCTGGCAAGACATCCAATATCCTCGATGACGTCGAAATAGGGGACAATTTGATCGGTACTAAATGGCGTCGAAGTGCAAAAACAGAAACAAAGTTGGCGCAGTTGTTTCTTTGTTGACAATGTCACATATAAAACAATGATGTATATATATATATATACATCTGGACTTCCGGTTTACCCGATGCCCTCTCGATCTCCAGACAGATAGAAGGCAGGTTAATCCTGGTACAGCCCTTCCCAGCTAGCAAGGATATTACAGCTCCATAGCGGCTCCATGGTGGCTCAAAGGTGTCAAAGTATGAAGACAGCCGTAGCTCTAGAGTGGGATACGCCGACCACATTGCACCGCGCAATTGCATGGCAGAAGTGGCGCCACCTGCACTTTCCGCACTAGCGCCATCTATTCATCCTTCACTGCCACCTGCTGTCCGCCCAGCAGTAGCGTCACCTACCAGCATGGTTACGTGGCCGGCGATTGCCCCATCACTTTCGCTCGCCGGCCGTCCTATCAACCTGTTAAGGAATTGCCTGGAAGTTAAGGAATCGCCACGAAAAGTTACGTCGGGAACGTTAAGCCCCACTAGGACCCTAATAGTAGTGTGTCAATTAAATATATCACTGGGGTGTTCGAAAACGTGCCGGCCATTTCGGAAGCATTTGAACAGGAGGGAGGAGTTGTAATCCACGAACTTCGGAACGATGGTGATAGGTTAGACTCCATGCAGCGCAAAAATAAACTGCTACTACTCATCTAAACATTAAGCAATAATGGGCACTTATGAAAAATACTGCTCGAAATTCGGGGACTATTTTTATGAGTGTAGTTTGAGCCACCTCGAAATCCATTTGCCCTCGGATGCTAATACTGGGTACGCCACTGTCTACACCACTATATCTGGGATGTAAACTATGAGCCTTAATCACTGAAAAGGGCTTAGACCTGCAATGTAAAACACAGCCCATGAAATAAAGGTGTTTCTGTGGTTAGGGAATTTGGAATGTGGTGTGAGCAGTAGGAGCAGTTCCTCTCACAACCTCAAAGCATACATTCTAAAGCTGTGTATTCCTTGGTTTTCCAAGGAAAAAATTTGGAGACATCCAGATAATAAGCTTGACTTTTCTTCTACGCCAGCCTTGAGGGCCTGTCGATAGCACTGACCATGGGTGTATCCAAGAGTGAGGCCACAGGGCGACCAACCCACTCCCTGAACCGATGAAACTTCAATTTAAATTGACCTGAAATTGAATACTCAGTGTATCGAAGTTTATAATATTGGCATGAATACACACAGATATGTTTTAGCCCCTTTTTCACACCATGGTTGGAATAAGAGAAGGCGACTTAATTAATGCTGTTCTCCAACATTACTACTTTTGGGTGTTATTTTGCTCACAACCTGAAAGGTAAGCATTTACATAGAAAATGAGTGGTCTCATCATCTTAGTCACATTCGTAAACAATGCATTGGAACGACAAATTCCAAGGATCCACAAAATTCATAAACACAAAAGCCGGTGAGACTGGGTTCATATTTGGCAAATACAGCTATGATTTCAATTTCAATTCGTCACACTTTGAGGGTTAGGAACGATAGCAGGTTAAGGGGTATTGTATCCTATGAACTGAAGAAGTTCTGCACCTAACATAAGAGCATGTTCAAAAACTTAGGAATCTAAACGATATTCCTCACCCTCATATTTCAACTTCCCGTGCCAATAATCAGAAACACTGGATGTCCAACAACACTATTATGTCTTCGCTGCGCCACACTTGAATCTTAGTTGATTGACCTCTCTCTCTCTCTATATATATATATATATATATATATATATATATAGAGGTCAATGTCCAGGTTTTCAAAGGTATTCGGAATGTTTACATGACGTTACGGTAATACCAAAATCCTGGTAGATTCTACTAGAAATCTTGCACATTTCTGCTTACGTCACCAAGGCTGGAACTATGAAACCTACTAGATTCCATTGTACAATTGAGCGTTGCGCCCAGTTCCGAAGATTTGCTGCTGTGGCATCGCGATATCGGCCTACGGCACTCGACATAAAGGTAGTCAGCGTGAGCGCAAGCAGAACATACAAGCGTTAGGTAATAATACGTCTCATATTCGTGAATAAGATTCTTCAAGCTTTCAAATGAATCCAGTTTTCTTCCATTTTATTGATATTTAAGCTAGAAAATATCGTGTAGAAAACACGGAAGTTTGGCTGGAGCGCCTACGTGACTGAGTAATTGTTCAGCCCGTGTGACGTCACCGGTTGCCAAACAATATTGGAGGGGCCCGATGAAGCCTATGAAAATCGCCCGAGTGCAATTTGGAAGAACAGTGCGTGGGAGGTCTCCCGAGTGGTCGTCGGCGCTGCGCGGCGTGCCGATATTATTTGATTGTGCAGCCGGTCTACCTACTTAGGCTGCACATTCATATTTAAGAAGTAATATCTACCATCGGTATCAAAATGTCCGGACAAGCGATCGACACGGATTGCATGACGCTGACTCGGTTCATCCTTGCTGAACAGAGGAAGGTCCCTGAAGCCACCGGGGATTTGACCACTCTGTTGACTGCTATTCAAAGTGCTGTCAAGGCAATCAGCTCAGCAGTCAGAAAAGCAGGAATTGCCCAATTGTAAGATATTTGTTTTTTATGTCCCTGAGTCAGTAACACGGGGCACATCCCATATCCAGGCACACCGCTGTCTCCAGCTTCAATTGGTTATTTTGTATGATCATATTTATATTTCTCTGATTAAGGAATAATAGTCATGAGTGTATTTTGTGTACCTTCAGTTTATGGTGGCAAATGTATGTAAAAATTGTCTTGTTACCACCTTAAATCACAATTATACTGAATTTGTTTGAGAACAGTAAATGAACATACCACTAAATGGGACAGGTGGTGCTAATTCCTCATTTGTAGAAGCAATGAGTGGGTATGACATTTTAACCACATTAATAAACATTGCATTGGAAAAAGAAATTCCAAGAATTAAAAATAGATTACCTTGATGTGCAAGTTTGCCTTTTTTGGGTTTGGCAAATTCAAGTTCATGCACTCAGATATCAAAAAGCAGTGATTTAACCAAGAAAAAACATTAACATTATTCAAATTGAGGAGGAAGGAACATCACAAATAATATATTTTCAATAATGCAGATTGGTGTTATCCCCATGCCTTTCCAACAACATATTGCAAAAGCATGGAAGTTGATAGTGAGGTAAAATGTAAGGAATGATATATGTTTGTGTATGTATGTGGCATTCCATCACATCCTGTGCTATCCCATGTGGTGTTGCTATCTGCTGAATTTGGTATTGCTGTACCATTTTTATCAGTATTTCACCTTTTCCTTTTCCTCTCACCATCTTCAACAGCTTTTCACTTATTTCCATGAACTTTGCATTTATGGTATTAGTTTCATTGATCTTTGCATGTGCCTCCCATGTTTGACTAAGCCTTCAGTTGCATGTCATCAATATTGAAACATGAAATTGCATCTGTTTTGCAACTGCTGTCCAACAACTACTAGGTAGATGAGTGACTGAGTACCCTACATTGACCTGTTTGACTTGACCTGGAAAGCCAACAAAAAAGATGGAGGAAAATGTTCAATTAATTCTGAACATTCCAGCATGTAGCTACAACTTGACTGACTTGATCTATGTTGTACTTAAAGCAAAAGTTGGTGGTGAGAAGGTAGTTTTAAATTGACCCATTCTCCCCACACTGCAAGGAGTAGAAAATTATCCTGCATTTTGGGGGTTGAGGGTGGAGATAGCTTTGATGTTTATTAGTTCTTCCAGACTGGCATGTCCGTGGCTATGATATGGACAAATTTATCATTTAGGCCAAACCACTAGCCCTCCACATATACACTTGATGCAAGACTTGAAAGGAACAGAAGTGACTGCATATTCCAATACCCCATGATAATGCTGTGTTTCATCCCTCAGGTATGGCATGGCCGGGAACACCAATGTGCAGGGCGAGGACGTCAAGAAGTTGGATGTTCTAACCAACCATCTTTTCATCAATCTATTGCGTTCATCCTATACCACCTGCTTGCTTGTCTCCGAGGAAAATGAAAACGTCATAGAGGTATGCTATCATTCACTGGAAATTGTATGTTGAAGAGCAGCAGCAAAAAGCATAGTTAGAGTATTACAAGTATGTCGTTCATTTGACTGCCTTGATATTCCTGTAAGAAACTTGAAGCAAAATCATAGAATATTTTGACAATTGAATTTTTGTGGGTGATACATCAGAACATCCAAAGCTTGAAAATATAACGTCACAACACACAATATGCATGCTTACTGTTTCGTTGTGTACCCACAACCCACAAAATAAGATGACAAAGTGGCATTATGGACACTGCAATTTTGCTATTTTCTCTCCTTAGTAAATTGCCATATGGGGGTTTAATGTCACAGGCATGTTTTTACCCAAATGTAACATACCCACGTCTTGTTTCAAGCAATAGCCCGCGGTGAACCTCGAGTAACATTTGAAGTCGGTGCATGTCTACATCAGACCCCAAGATCAAGGGTTGCCTTAAATTGTTCGAAGTCCTTGCACATCGCCAACATAGCTTCAATTTTGATCAATTGGGTGTCATTCGATGAACCGTGAGGTACTCTAGCAGACTGTTCAAAAATCAAATTAATTTTCAAGGTCAAAGGTCAACTCACTTCTTCGTTCACATCTTGTTTCTTCGTCTTCTCCCAAAGCTACCCATATTTGGTATCAAGAGGTAGCCCGTGGGCTGTAGTCGGGTGTCTGTACAATGATTGAGTGTACTGGGAATAGAAGGAGCTTATCTCTCTTTTTGCAGTCGTCATGATAGCAGACACTCATGTCATATATGACTAGGTTTGTTCGTTATTGGTTTTACGACACATCGATCGTGAGGTCATGTAGCGTCGCCAATCTCTCACGCCGATTGGTCGCGGGCGAAGAGTAGCGACAGGTGGGACTCGAACCCCCAACCTTTCGATTGTGAGACGAGCGACTTACCTCTAGGCTTCTCGTTTCCTTCATATATGACTAGGAATTTCTACAATAAATATGTTATGGGGACTATATCACCTATGCAGTGAATGCGCCCCTATACCATAATAGCTAACTATGCTATTAACTGTAATTGCATACCACATCGCATTCTAGGTAATCCATTTACTTGAAATTTCGTTGCAAAATGTTCGCATATCACCCTACCTCATTGTCCTAAAATTACTTCACCATTAACTGTGTGGATGAAGAAAGAAGTTGCTTGGGAATAGTGAAAGATTGGAAGAAAATAAAGGATCGCCACTGAAGGATTAAAAAAAGCGGAATGCCTTTCACTTCAGTCACATGCATTTTACTCTTTTTTTGTAGTTGTGTGTATAATGACTGCCCACACATGTAGCAAAATCGTAAAAACCTAAGACAAGGATGAAATAGCACAATTCCATTAACTGTGAATTTCCAGAAAACATGGTCACTTATTTTACACTGCCATACCTTATCGAGAGCATGAGCATGTGCTTATGAATGAGAGTTGGAAAGGAGATAACGAATACCTCATAAGCACGCATCGCGAAGCAGGATGTCGATACTTCTTGGAGAAGAATGTCAATTGAGTGTTCAGAAAGTGGTATATTCCACTATATTTCACCAATAATTTATCGCTGCTGCAGTGCCACACTTTATCTGCCCCTAGTTGTCATTGTATTGCAATTTGTTCCCATAGCACAGGCAAGCATGGGAATGGTTAGTTAAGTCCATGTTTACTATAACAAAACCATCATGCAACACTCTTTTCCTGCCACAAGAGAGCAACATTTAGCGCAATTACAACATTGCTCTATGTCGATTGTGAAATCTGGCTCGGCACATATAGCATAAAGCTAGATGTTCGTAGACAGTGATAAGGAGTGAAACTTGCTAATCTTGACGAACTGTTTGTCCCCAAAATATTATTTTTTTAGCTATGGTAGATCTGAGGACCAGGCCTTGAAAATGAAGTTGCTAAAATCCGATAATTTTCGTTTGGGGGCTTACCTCTCAACCCTATCCAAACTTAATATGTCCCTGGTTTGTCCCCACAAATGTCAAAATCGTGGCTGCATCCATGCATTATTGGGCATCTTGCTGATGATCAGCTGCAATACTTCCAGCACCTGCAATAATGCATTCCCTGCTCACTGTCAGAACTGATATCTTTGGACCAGCTCAGTAACCTTCTGCATGATGTGTTACAAATACCAATTGCATCATCTTGCTTCTAAATGATAATGATGTTCACTGTTTACCTGCGAATCAATTTCAGCACATAGTTACTTGAATCTTCATTATATATTGTCTGCGTGTGTGTGTTTATCACCCAAAGTACTAACCAACATTTGTGTTCTAGGTTCCCTCAGTAAGTGAAAAATACACCAGAGTATAAAGGAAAGCATGCTGGATTGTTGTTCTTGTTTTGGTGTTGCTGCTTGCTTACTAGGTAACTGAGCACTGTGCTATGACATGTAGCATGGGCGTAGGCATATTTAAGTGTGTGTAAGGGAAGTGTGAAATGGTAGCGAATGCCTTGTCAACTTGTTTTTTTTTTGCTATGCAATCAAATATAGCTTATACTTAAAGTCGTAGGGGGGGGGGGGTGCAAACACACGGTCTCCTTCCCTGATGTCATGCATGTGATGAACTACATTTTTACTGTTTGTCCTTGAAATAATTGAGCAGTATTATTGTTTTGCCTTGTAGTATGTCTTGTAGTATGAGAGAATGAACGATTTTGTTTTTAATTTCTGAATAATATGCAAATTTCAGACCAGCTGAAAACATTCATATATTCATAACATTGATATATTTAAAACATTGATAGGATACTGGTCTTCCAAGCGAAAAATTGAAGGTTGGAGTCCATTTTCACCATCAAGACCATTGTGCACCTCGGTTTATCTCACGAACACCGGCAACTGGAGCCTCGCCTTTCGTGCTTTATTCTCAGTGCATTTATGCACAGAATGTCTTATAAAAGTACCAGTAAAAATTGTAAGCATTTGCAATTTTCCAACTATGGTTTTGAAGAAATCATTGGTAATGATTGGCTATTTCAAGGTCGTGTTCCACATAAGATACCAAATGTGATTTTTGTCAGTGCTAGAGTTGGTGCAATATTGTGGACGAGCAAGATCACATGTACGAGCCATATGGGAACGAATTATCCGGGAAACAACATTCAGAATCAGAGATAAGTTCAACGAGCAGATGCACTACTACATATATTGAGCATTTCTCACTCACTGGTGAAAACATGGAAAACACTCAAATAATAAACACGGGAACGCAAATGGAACTTCAGTGAAGCCATTTTTAGCACGCTGTCCGCTTCGCCTGCTTCTTGTTATTGTTCGACACTATGTCTATAAGGGCATTTATAGTGCAACGTATGTCTTAAGAAACTAACGTCCGTACCTCCAGCCATGCCTATTTTTAAAATTCATTCTTACCCGTACTCGCTTCATTAGTGTCATTATGATCCTTCAGTGCTATTTCTTTTCTGCTGTTTGTAGCCTTGAGAGTGCGTTTTCATCTCCGGATTTATCCTAGTTTTCTTCGAGTTTGTTGTTGCTGATGTAGATGATAACGCGCGCTGTTTCCCATGGTAAGTGGGAAGCGAAGTGATTGGTTGGTTAGTGGTTAACTCTGGCTAACAATGGTTTATGACTTACACTCGGCTATTAGTTGAAAGTGCCAAGCGTAATTTTCTAGGAAACCAGTATCACAAACAATATATGCATTTAGAGGGGTTGTACATAGGTGCGTCGCTTTTGGAAAGCAACTCAGTGCATCAGGGAGTAGGCTGCATGACCACTGCAGTCGATGCGCCCCTAAGCCCCAATAAACAAACGAGCATCAGGGAGTAGGGTGATTGTTTTGATGTAAACGGTCCGATGCGGTAGGGCGCAGACTCATGCTTTTTGTAAGCATAAAGCAGTTATTTTTGTGTCAGCTTTTTCCGGCACCCCACGGGGTCACGTGTTCTGTTCGTGGTGTGAGCTTGCAGTTTGGCTGCCAGTTGCATGTTTTGTCGTACATGTACGCAGCAAAAGTGATGGATGTGTAGGAGTGTGTCTGGTAGTTGACCCTTGAAGTAATGAATAATATGTAATCTGTATCAGAAACATGTCCCTTCTATTTATGTCTTGGTGGCTTCCTTCCGGTCAGAATCGCGCATTGCATTTTCTTCATGCTGATTATATTTTATAAAAAAACACCGATCTATTTAGTTTAAAGAAAATATATGTTAACAGATATTTAAGCATGCAATCTCGTAGATGCATACCGCGGCAGGCGATTCCGCGGTTTTGTATGGACAGCTTTGCATCTGAAGCGTGGGATTACATTTTGTTCTGGATTTGTTTAGGTGGATGACAAGTGTCAGGGGAAGTACATCGTCTGTTTCGACCCTCTGGATGGATCGTCCAACATTGACTGTCTCGTCTCTATCGGATCAATCTTCGGCATATACAAGTAAGACACCAGATGGCTTCTACCTTCTCTCTGTCCCCATATTAAGTACAGAACCTAGTTGTCACGTATTGCTGAATTCCAGTCACGATTGGCTTAGGCATGACAAATGCACCGGGACTGTCTGCATGATGAACACACTGTTGGTATTGAGCGGGGATTCCCATGAGCTTGTATGACACGACCTCGTTCGCTTCATATGCAACAGCCGATGGTTTTCCCGCAATTAGCATTGTGGTGGGCATTGTTGCACACAAAAACAGCAATAGTGTCCCCGATGCATTGTTCGTCTGCACTTGTAAGCTGCCCCTGCCATGATGTGTCCAGACGCCGACTGATTGCTGGCTAGGGGGAGCATGGCCGTCACACATGGTTTCAAAAGGCGAGAAACATTCTGACACTCAACACTATAAAATGACATACTTTCAATACAAGTATGTTAGTTTAGGTATGACAAGCTCTGAGGAAGCGGGTTTGAATTCGTACTCATCAGCGGTGTGACCTAAAGTAATCGTCTCGTGTTCTTGATTTTGTTCAAAATATACAAGTATTCTATAGTGTATTTTATCTACAAGGTCCGCAATTTGCACCTATCTGCAATTTGCACAAATCCTAACTTCAAATTAGAACCTCCAGTAGCGCGTGGCCTGGAAACGTGTCAGCTGACTGTGCCATGGTGCGGAGCTGTATGCTAGATGTGTTGTGGCCAGGAGCCGTGTTTGCTGGCTGTGCCGTGGCCAGGAGCCGTGTATGCTAGATGTGTCGTGGCCAGGAGCCGTGTCTGCTGGCTCTGTCTTGGCCAGGGGCCGTGTATGCTGGCTGTGCCGTGGCCAGGAGCCGTGTCTGCTGGCTCTGTCTTGGCCAGGAGCCGTGTCTGCTGGCTGTGCCGTGGCCAGGAGCCGTGTCTGCTGGCTCTGTCTTGGCCAGGAGCCGTGTATGCTGGCTGTGCCGTGGCCAGGAGCCGTGTCTGCTGGCTGTGCCGTGTCTGCTGGCTCTGTCTTGGTCAGGAGCCGTGTCTGCTGGCTGTGCCGTGGCCAGGAGCCGTGTATGCCCGCTGGGTCTGCTCGCCGTGCGGCTGCGTATGGCCGACCGGCGCTGTTTATCACCGCCGGCGCAGCGCATCCTGTGCGGGCACCGAATGCCCGGCGACCGCCAGCTGGCTGGTGTGCAGCGAGCTGGCGCCTTCACGTGCCGCGTGAGCACATATCGGGGACGCGTGACGACCCTGTACGACCGCGGCTGCTGCGGCGGCCGGCGTCAGCCCGTGTCTTTATGTCGAAGCCGCCCACATGGTGTCATTAACTGGTTCGGGGCCGTCGCCCGAGTGTGTCAGCATGTGGTGCCCGTCCGAGGGGTGCTTTCTCAACTTGCGAGGCTTTGGGCCTCTCAGACCAAGTGCGGGACGCTCGTTGGCTCTGTTCGTGCACTTGGAAAAAAACGAAAATGGGTCGGCGCCGAAGTGTGAGACTTGAGCTTATCTGCGTTCTTTTAAACCTTAGACTTTCACTTGGGCTCATTTCGGGCCATTACGTTTGGCCGACAAAGCTAAGCTATGAAGCTAAGAAGAAGCTAAGCTATGATAAAGCTAAGCCGAAGACATTAAAGTGTCAGCTAACTCTGGAAACTCTACTTGTACGAAAATAAAGCCTAGGGAGGGCATGGTATGCAACACGATTTTATTGCCCTTGTACTGAACTTTGTGTGAAGACCTATGTTGTTATATGTAGGCCGATTTGCAACGGCTACAAACTTGCATTACGCTAGAACGTTTCTTCATGAAAACAACTACAAGAAAATGTGCGTTTCAATTTGACATTATTTTTATTTTGTCCGATTACTCTTCGCCCGCTATCAATCAGTGTGAGAGATTGGGGATGCTATATGTCTCAACGGTCGACGTGCCGGAAAATCAATAACCAACCAACCATCCTTTGTCCGATTTGTGTTGATATGTCGCATAATTTCGGTCACCATAATGACATAGTGCGGCCGTGGTGGCGGCCTCAGCTAACCGAGCACACCACCGGTCAGTCACTAACTTGGATTGGTCATGAATACCTTGACGTTGCCCTTAATGTGAAAAGCACCTGTTTCATGCCACGCTTGTGTTTGCGTTTTCTACGGTAGATTTATGTAGGTCCGCTCTGGCCCGTTGGCTTTGTTTGGTTGAGGGCACTCCCACCAGACCTGGTCGCTCAGCGTACATGCTGTGACGCAAATTCCCCTGGGCTGTTTATATTTTCGTCGCCCATCCGTCCCGGCGGAAGGTCGAAGGCCGTTCTTGGGACGGGCACTGAGCCAGCCCGATCAGGTCTGGCTTGGTTTGATCTGATCCAGGGTATTATATTCGAATTCCAAGTTTTGTCGGGTGAATTTTCTAATTTGACTGGGGTGCGATAAAGTTGCGGCGAACAAAACAAAAAACTGAAATGACCCTGTGAGATTCCCATCTAGTCTGCGCCTGTAGATTTACTCATTATACTTCCCTTTGTTCTCTACCACCCCATCATTCTATGCCATCCTACATTCAGAATGTATGGTACCCTGCCAGCTTTGAATTGGCTTCTAATCAATGCATGAGCAGTACAAGTAGACGTGGCTTTGCAGGTCCTAATCGTAGCGAAACAGTTGCACGTCGCTCCTCACAGGAGCGAAATAATTGCATGGATATTTCAGGATATTACGTTGCTGATTTGGACTGAGGCTCCGGGTGTCCAGAAGTATATGACAAGTATTCCTTACCGACCCTGATCCAGACCATGTGCATCACCGTCGGCCTGCATGTCGATCTGAGCTGAGCTGGTGTTATTTGGTGACAGTGGGTGTCATCTCTGCAACGATATCGACATATTGCTTAATCCAGAATTGTCGGCCAATCTGTCTCAGTTGGCATCGCGTGCCACTCCCCAATCTGCTGTCCTCTTTGTTTCAACGGCATCGTCCAGATTGTTCCTATGAAGAGCATTGACATTGGGCTTGGTTGGAAATTCCAACCAGGAGTGCCACCACTTGAGAGCATCAAGATAACGGAGTTTCCTCAATTGTACCAGTCTGGCATGAAATTATGCATCATTTGTGCCGTCTACATTCACGAAGTAGGATAGCATTTTGTAGTGAGTATGTATTTGTGCCATGGTAATAGGTGTAACATGTGAGATTGGTCTGGGCGCACGTGCTGTGTTATGCACACTACACTACTTCATCATGCATGATAACTGATGAGCCAATTTAAGTTTGATATCGTGTCGGATATCTGTCGGTTTTAATGCTTTTTTCCGTGCTGTGATCACATGCTTAGCATTTTTGTTCCTCCTAAGACTAATCACACCATGTCAGTAGATAGCTTTGTATTCGGCTCGGCTTGTCAGTAGATTACTGTGTAGGTAATTAAGCTTGCGCCCACGCAGGCCTAATTCCGTAAAAAAAAATATTCCATGGCATGCATGTGCTACTGTTGTCATTGCTAAGGATTGCGCTTCAGTGTAACTGATTCTGTGCAGCGGGTACAATAATGTAAGCTCATATCCTAACGACATACATAATTTTAGCATGAACATATTGTTATGTCCATAGTTACCAGAAGGAACAAATTTAGTGTTTAGGGGACCAATCACGAACGTAATTTTTGGGAATAGTTATTAGGGATGGGGTCCAGCAACTTGTATGCATGCTGTCTTGCAATATAATCATTTGAAGAGGTGACCCACTGGCTGTCATGTTCAAATCTGAAATTATTGCGACTGTGGCGAATATGCAAGATTCAAGCACGTCCATAGTGATATGGCACTCTGCCCCCAGTTAAGATTAACAGAAAGACGATTTGCAAAGAGAAGGAAGTGAACAAAACTTGCGTTTCCAACAGCACCCTTCCCAGCTTGCGAAGCATGGCGCGGATGGCGAACCCACATTCTAACAATATGCAGAAGACATGTGCAGTGCTACAGATAATGCGACCACTGAATATTACGGTTCTTGCCGGACGTGAATTTGTATGTATTGTTATTCTGTTTGGAGGAACAAATTTTGCTTACCGAAACACAATTGTTCCAATGAAACTTATTGGAAGTTTGCAAAGCATCGATATGATTACTACCCCCGAAATTTGCAAGCACCACATTCCAAAATTCCCCAGTCTTCGTTTGTAGGTAATTGATAGTTTTCACTTCCAAATAAAACTATAAATTCGTTGATTGTGCTGAACTCCTCTGAATTCAGGGCAAGATGATTTCCAATCGTTACTTATGCCGTCAAAAAATAAGGTTCACGTATGCTGCGAGTAAGGGCAACTCCAATCCAGACCTTCAGCGCTAATGTAAATAAACAATGAACAGCTAATCTCTCATGCATTAGGCCGCCTGCCGCTGAGCACATTGCAGTGATAATTCGGAGCAGCCTTCGAGGAGCCTCCTGGCCCACCGATGTGAAGTCTAAGCCGGCCGCTGCGTTGCTGGCCGAGCTGCAGCGTCAGGAGCTCGTCGCCCTCCGTGTGGGAGATGAAGGTGTCCATACGTCGGCCCGGCGGCGCCCAGCCAACGTCCCGGTCAGATGAGACGGCCGGTGGTGGCGGTGGTCCGGACAGCGGTCTGGGCAGATCGTGCTCAGCCACTTCAGACGGCCGACGGTGGTGGTGGTCTGTACAATGGCCTGGGCAGATCGTGCTCAGCCACTTCAGACGGCCGACGGTGGCTGTGGTCTCGACAATGGCTTGGACAAATCGTGCTCAGCCACTTCAGACGGTGGCGGTGGTCTGTACAATGGCCTGGGCAAATCGTACTCAGCCAGTTCAGACGGCCGACGGTGGCTGTGGTCTGGACAATGACCTGGGCGAGTCGTGCTCAGCTACTTCAGATGGCCGACGGTGGCGGTGGTCTGGACAATGACCAGGTCGGATCGTGCCCGGCGAAAGGTCACCAGTCGACGTTCCCTGTCGACCTTTTCCATCTGGGTGCACCGCAGCCAGCGTCCCAGCCACTTGAGACGGCCAGCCGTCGGTGGTGTAGACCATGGGCCTGGGACGGCCAGCCGGCGGTGGTGGTGTGGACCGTGGACCTGGGACGGCCAGCCGGCGGTGGTGGTGTGGACCGTGGACCTGGGACGGCCAGCCGGCGGTGGTGGTGTAGACCATGGGCCTGGGACGGCCAGCCGGCGGTGGTGGTGTGGACCGTGGACCTGGGACGGCCAGCCGGCGGTGGTGGTGTGGACCGTGGACCTGGGACGGCCAGCCGGCGGTGGTGGTGTGGACGGTGGGCCTGGGACGGCCAGCCGGCGGTGGTGTGGACCGTGAACCTGGGACGGCCAGCCGGCGGTGGTGGTGTGGACGGTGGACCTGGGACGGCCAGCCGGCGGTGGTGGTGTGGACGGTGGACCTGGGACGGCCAGCCGGCGGTGGTGGTGTGGACGGTGGACCTGGGACGGCCAGCCGGCGGTGGTGGTGGTGGTGTAGACCACGGGCCTGGGACGGCCAGCTGGCGGTGGTGGTGTAGACGGTGGACCTGTGACGGCCAGCCGGCGGTGGTGGTGTGGACGGTGGCCCTGGGACGGCCAGCCGGCGGTGGTGGTGTGGACCGTGGACCTGGGACGGCCAGCCGGCGGTGGTGGTGGTGGTGTAGACCACGGGCCTGGGACGGCCAGCTGGCGGTGGTGGTGTAGACGGTGGACCTGGGTGGACGTGGCCTGGGACGGCCAGCCGGCGGTGGTGGTGTGGACGGTGGCCCTGGGACGGCCAGCCGGCGGTGGTGGTGTGAGTGGACCGTGGGACCTGGGACGGCCAGCCGGCGGTGGTGGTGTGGACCGTGGGCCTGTGACGGCCAGCCGGCGGTGGTGGTGTGGACGGTGGCCCTGGGACGGCCAGCCGGCGGTGGTGGTGTGGACCGTGGACCTGGGACGGCCAGCCGGCGGTGGTGGTGTAGACCACGGGCCTGGGACGGCCAGCTGGCGGTGGTGGTGTGGACGGTGGACCTGGGACGGCCAGCCGGCGGTGGTGGTGTGGACGGTGGCCCTGGGACGGCCAGCCGGCGGTGGTGGTGTGGACCGTGGGCCTGGGACGGCCAGCCGGCGGTGGTGGTGTAGACCATGGGCCTGGGACGGCCAGCCGGCGGTGGTGGTGTGGACGGTGGTGGACTGGTGGTGCTGGGACGGCCAGCCGGCGGTGGTGGTGTGGACGGTGGCCCTGGGACGGCCAGCCGGCGGTGGTGGTGTGGACGGTCGGTGGTGTGAGACCGTGGCCCTGGGACGGCCAGCCGGCGGTGGTGGTGGGTGGGCGGCGGTGGCCTGGGACGGCCAGCCGGCGGTGGTGGTGGTGGACCGTGGCCCCCTGGGACGGCCAGCCGGCGGTGGTGGTGGTGCGGCCAGCCGGCGGTGGTGTAGACCATGGGCCTGGGACGGCCAGCCGGCGGCGGTGGTATGGACGGTGGGCCTGGGACGGCCAGCCGGCGGTGGTGGTGGTGGTGGTGTAGACCATGGCCCTGGGACGGCCAGCCGGCGGTGGTGGTGTGGACGGTGGCCCTGGGACGGCCAGCCGGCGGTGGTGGTGTGGACCTTGGACCTGGGCGGGTCGTGCCCAGCCACAGGCGGGCCCACCAGTCGACAGTCGCCTGTCGGCCTGGCCATCTGGGCAGCCAGCCGTGTAGTTGGCCGGGAGAAAGTGTCGTGGTGATTGCGTCAGCCGGCCGGGCTGTATTGAATGCTCATGGAAGCCCCAGCACTGTCCTTGGCTGCGCGAGCATTGAGCGGAGCGGAAAACAATGGCCAACTACTGGCATCATTAATTATTGATTCGTGGGCCAAGGCCAGCCAATATTTAGATGCACTGCCAACACGTGAACGGTCAGGACCATTGGTGACCCATGCTTAGTGAGTTCGAGCCGGAGAGACTGAGATGACCGCGGCCGGTGGTAGCCAGTCTGCTTTCATGACCACATCACACGTAGCACACGCATTCTGTTCACATCGGCAGCCCTCTGCTTATCTTGCATTATTGCTTTCATGTTTTTTGCAATGCTACCTTAATGGGACGCAAACCATATGTGTCGTTGAGTGACATAGTTTCAGTGGTAACCAGCCACGCTCCAAAATCCTGTAATGTCTCTATCCTGAAGAAAATGCAATTGGCATTGGAATGCTCTGCCCTGAAAAGGTGTTCCAGAAACTGAGGCATTGGTCCGGGGTACTGTATGGCAATATATGACTTCGATCCTAGATTCTCGGACATCTGGTGATGAGCTGACATCTAGATTATTTAATCAAAATTGAATTGAATAACATTCACCATTCAAAAATTAAATGGAAATAAAAATTATCCAACTACCTGTATTCAGAGGAGCACCTTGCATTCACGAAATACTTCATGATTTACCTAAATCCACAATTGAGTCCAGGCTCTGTATCTGGAGTTGAAAATCTATACATGTGATCCAACGATGTGCCTGATATCGACCCTATCTCTTGTTGAGCAACTGGCAAAAGTTCAGCCGGGGTCCGCCACATGAATTACGCAGGTTTCTACAATGTTACAGTCTCCTGCATCGTCAAGGTGCGAGCAAACTAGGCCTCTACCTCATGCCGGTCGCCCGCACGTTCACGAATTGTTGAGTGCATGAAGGGTTAACACCGTATCCATTTTTCTTGGAACGCAAATCCACTTCCTACCGAAATAACTTCTGTGGCCGCCTGGCTGATGTTCCTGGTGCTTATACATGTTGATTAATCCATAATAATCCATAGTAGCCACTGTACGGGAAGGGCATGTGTCGTGAAATAAATAAAATATATAAATGCTTGCAAGGTGACTTAGTTGATTACCTACCAACTCGTCATACCTGGAATGCGTTTCGTGATAACGTAGCGTGTCAGGCAGCCTGCTGGTCATCTGTGCGACAGCCACTGACATAAGCATGGTCCGGTGGTCCCATAGTCACCACCTTGCTCGAACGCGTCTTGCCGCACCGACCAACCCGACCCATCGTCCCCATGACTGTCAGAAGGCAGCATGCTGAACAGTGATACAATTTTCGGGGAATAGGGTGGAAAATACCACTTTCTGAACACTCAATCGACATCCTTTTCCAAGAAGTATCGACATCCTGCTCCTTGAGGCGTGCTTATGAAGCCTTCATGTCTCATTTCTTACAGTATCTCGTATATAGGTATAGATATGCTTTCGATATGAAATAGTGATGCACGGACATTTCGCAACGCAATTTCTGGTAAAGGGATTAACTATAATGTGATATGGCGTACGGCACCAGTTTATAGCATAGGGAATTTTTTCTCTCTCCGGAGTATAGCTCTTCATAAATTATGAATCTCAATGCAAATTATAAATGTAGTCATAATTACTAAATACTCAATTGGTTCAAATTTGGGTCTGAAAGACATCAAAAGCATGTTAAATGGCACTAATACCATGCCGTATTTCGACATCCTACTCTGCCCATTTCGCCATCTCACACCTAACGAAAAACCATTATTTTAACCTTGATGCTGAACCAATGCAGACATCGACTTCTGCTGGAATCGAGTACCATGTGGGCGACAGCAGGTGAACCGGTGTTGGATGCTGAACTGGAGAACTCTGGATTCATTTTACAGCCCTACTTCGATGTCATTGCTCGTAAAGGTTGGTGTTCAGCGTCAGTGAGACCCGATGGATGCGGTCTGGCGCGTGCTGCGGATGTTGGCTGCCAGCTAGCCCGCCCCTGGTTTCCGCCATGGTTCAGGTAGCTAATGAAAACGTCCGATGAACGGTCGTTGGGTGCTTCCGAGTGAATAGGTGCGATTGAGAGGGAAGTCAGCTTAAAGACTCTGCCTGAGGCGAATTTGAATTTTTGACAGCGAACAGCGTATGTGGTTTTAGAAGGATGGCTGAGCTTGATGAGGTTTTTGATTCATATGAAGCTGGCAATTCCTGAGAGTGCAACATGTTAATTTTATGTGAAGGTGTCTGTCTCATCTAAACAAATAAATAAAATTCCAATAGTTGGTCACAGTGTGCCAATTAATTACCTATCAGGAGTTTGGGGGCGCATTCGACTGCGTCGGTCATGCAGCATTTTTATCTCTTGAAGTGTGCATCTACATGCCGGCATGAACTTTTCGGTATGTTTACGATCTTAAGCCCCCAATGCTAGTCGCATTGAGCCAATGTAAACCTATTTAGGTATCGGTAAAACCAGAATAGTCCTGCGACAGTGGAGTAGATCAGATCGAGGTTGATTGGAACCAACAGGACATTCCCCGGTCTCCTTCGATACGACTCGGACTACTTAGGAAAGGTGTGTCGATACTTTAGGAACATGGGATTTTTGATGATATAGGCGGGTGAGTAAAAATCAGTCACCCAACCACAACACTAAGACATGGCTCTGACTAAGTAGTCTTCTGTTCTGTTATAGGCGCTAAATGATCTGCCCTGATCGATGCACCCTAAAACCCTAATCACGTACACACGATGCACGGTTGGGTAGCCTTTTTACGATATAGCTTTTTTTTTTTTGCTTTTCTAAAGCAAGTCGGCTCTACGTCCGACGGTACCGCTACGTAGCCATTTATTTCTAATGGGGAAAGCAAATCGGCTCATGTACGCCCGGTGTCATTCAGGGGTGGCCATTTACGTGTTTCCTACTAGTATATCGCGGGCATGCATTGCATGTTGAAGTGAATGTTGGTGTAGTGTCTACAATGTTCTTGCTAGTTGTGTAGCGTACATGTATTCAAGCAGTAATTGAAAGGGTTATGGCTGCTTCCCACCCAGAATCGATGGAAACGACAGGGACTAAATAGAAGCCTTCTATTTATCATTTGTCGGTGAGATTGATTTGACGCGTTCCATGTGCCTACCGTTAGTTTTATATCGTGGATGTGGTGGGATTCGTATGTGGTAGAGTTGTGTTGTGTCCATGACGTCTGGTGATGCTAACGTATGTGGCGTTGTAGGAGTGCTTTGCAATCGTCTATGATATGTACTAATTAATGTACGTACGTGCGTTCAAATATGTCTGGGGTTTACGTATATACGGGCATATTCCTATTTTGTTAGTTATTTATTTATTCATTAGCTAATTCGTTCATGTATTCATTCTTCCTTTTGCAGTGGGGACAAGTAGTCTAGGGGTAAGTTGCCCGTCTCACGATCGAAAGATTGTGGGTTCGAGTCTCGCCTGTCGCTACTCTTCGCCCACGACCAATCGGCGCGAAAGCGACACTACATGACTCAACTGTCGACGTGTCGTGAAACCAACAACCACCACCATCCCTCTGCTGCTTCAAAAAGAGCGACACGCAGGGCGTGGCAGAGCCGGCGTGTGACAGCTGTTTGCCGCCGTCTCCCGCCAGGAGGCAGACGACTGGCCCGCCATCCGTGAAGGACGCGCTGCAGAAGGGCCGCCACCTGGTGGCCGCCGGGTACGCCCTCTACGGCAGCGCCACCATGATGGTGCTCAGCTGCGGACAGGGCGTCAACGGCTTCATGCTCGACCCGGTACTGTCGATGCGGCTCCGGCCGGCGCCAATACAAGTGGCGTCCACGAGGCCACGAATGTGTTGTGATCCGCGGAGTGGCCATGATTATGCGACGAGTCTGACAGCCTGTGAGGCTCATTTTGTGAGAACTAGTGTTAAGTCATACCACTGCTCATGTCATATCGGGAAAAATGCGGTGTGTGTGGAACTGCTCGTTGGGAAGCGATTGTTTGTTAAGATTAATGGACATGTTTTCATGATTCTCATGCGCTTTAATTTCTCGCCAAGTGGCATCTGTTCACCCGATGTAGGCATACATGCAGTCAATCATTTTTTTTTGCAAGCATCTGAGCACAGTGTGGCCAGGCCCATTTTGATTTATGCGTCAGGTGTAAATTAAATTGTCTGATATTTGCTCTCAAGGATGCAAATAGATGTCAAATCCTAAACATAAACATCAGCCGATGGTGTTTTCGAGAAAAAGAAAGACATACTTAGGAAGGTTGGTTTTGCTGCATGCAAAGGGCGATAGTGGTATTTTTATGATTTCCAGTAAGCGATGCACGTTAAAATGCAGATAGTCGAATCAAGAATGCAAATACTCTGGGCGTTCTGTGTCATGCTTCACCCAAGTTTTCGAAATTGAACTGTCTGAGCATATCTGTCCACTTACACCCTGCATGTGTCGCATTTGTGGCGAGTTGTTTTATTTTACTTACTTGATTTTACTTCTACCTAGTCTGTTCGTTCATTTGGTCCGATACCTTTTGCAGCCGTGTTTATCTAGAATGTCACGTTTGACCGGTTACAGCGACGCACACTTGGATTTCACAACACACTCTACTTCGAGTCGACGCGCCCCTAAGCCTCAATCCACCACCACCACGCTGTACCTCGTGCAGTCCCACCCAGCAACCCGTCTGACACCTGTGCCTCTTACGATGCTGCAGTCTACTCGATATGACAGGGGCGAGTGCCAACGTATAGCGATCAGTGCATCATTCCGGGCGCCAGGCTTCTCGTAGTGTTCACCTGCCGCACCTTGACCACATACGTCGGTGTAACCATGCTGTGCTCCTATTCGTATGTCGTGTGTTTAGTTCACTGTGTTGGTCTGTCTTTGTTGCAGGCTATTGGAGAGTTTGTGCTGACGGACTCGAATATGAAGATCAAGCCGCGCGGCAAGATCTACAGCCTGAACGAAGGCTACGCCAACAAGTGGGACCCGGCCATCAGGGAGTACATCGCCAGCAAGAAGGAGGGACCGGTGAGCTGAGCGGGCGACTGTCGCATCGTGGCTTGTGCCGTACGGCAGGTGGCGTAACGTGGTCTGCGGACACAACACGCGACCTGGAGGAACTTATAGTGACATTGGATGGTATCGATTGCCGCAGATAGGTATTCCGGAATGATACGGAAAGGAAGGCACGTGGTATATCAGTCTGAGGGCAGGGGACACGATGTCAGCCATCCCCGGAGTTTCGCCGACGAACTGAGCGCGGCAGGCCGCCCCCGGTGCCAGTCGCCATCGTCTTCAGTCTGCTGTGTCACGGCTGTGGAGGGTGTGGTGCTCTGCACTGCTGTGACGGTGGTGTGCCCGGGGTCTGGATTTCCTCACCATGGTTGTGGTTGTCCACAACGCGGCTGTGACGGGTTGTGACTCGGGCTGTGACCAGTGTAGCGAATTTGGCGGGTTTCTGGAGATTCCAGTGTCTGAAAATGTCTTGAATAACCACTGTGTTTATGTTGTACATAGAAATTTGGTGTGTTTTCAGTGTTCTGATTTATAATAACCGCAGTTTTTTCTTCTCATCTACGCTTGTAAATAGTTTATTAAATATTGCGTGAGACGAAATGTACGACCCTCAATATACCAGGAGGTGCTGAGTTTACATCAAAAGTAGCGTTAGGGATTGTGCTATATTACTCAACGTTTCGGCCAGGGGCCATCGTCAGGAGTGATATAAATAAGTGATATAAGTCAGGAGTATTGAGGGTCCTACATTTCGTCTCACGCAATGTCTAAAACCCAGGAGCACCTAAGAGCCATTCTTCGTTGTATTAAACGATAGTTTATTAAATATGCACGACCAATTGTTCCGCGTTCTGCTAACTTTCTGCAAATTTACCCCACAAACAACGAGGTATGAATCCGAAGATCCAGCACTATGACAGGTTTGTGTCATGGTTGTGTGACCGTTCTGTGTCATGCCTGTGATGTGTGTGATGGGTCTGTATTACGGCTGTGATATGTGTGCGACAGGTCTGTATTATGCCTGTGGTACGTGTGTGACAAGTCTGTGTTATGCCTGTGATATGCGGGTGACAGGTCTGTGTTATGGCTGTGATATGTGTGTGGCAGGTCTATGTTACGGCTGTGATGTGTTTCACAGGTTTGTGTTACGGCTGTGATATGTGTGTGACGGGTCTGTGACTGGCGTACGGCTCGGCTCTGACGTGCTCGGGTGTGGCTGACGTGGCCGTCGCGGCCTGTCCACAGAAGCCGTATGGCAGCAGGTACATCGGCTCGATGGTGGCCGACGTTCACCGCACGCTGAAGTACGGCGGCATCTTCATGTACCCGGCCACCGCCGACGTGCCCAACGGCAAGCTGCGTCTGCTGTACGAGTGTCAGCCCATGTCGTACATTATCGAACAGGTAGGTCCGCCGGCCGGCGGTGTTCGTCTCGCTGGCTGACGTGGACGTTCCCCACGTGGATGCTGTTTTCTGTCCCTTAACACGCGCACCGGAAGGGTGCGGAATCTGCCCACCCCGTCCTGTTTTTCGATGATACCTCGTCAACGGCAGTGATATTGTAATGTGATTGTGGCTGCGTTGCAAATTTCGTGATCATGTTACGTGCATATCATGGACATATAATGAAGATAACAATAGTATAAATCTCTCCATCTTTTCATTTTCCAATTATGCATTCTATCCGAAATTATATTTACCTAGAGTTATGGGCGCAAAATGACCCTAGGTGTCGACGCGCCCCTGAACTCCACAGTTCAGGGGATCAACCACCACAGTTACCTAGAGTTTATGTTCTTACTTTAGAGCCTTTTAAAATGTGAAATTATCCATCCTTTTGTAGGCGTATTGTAAATGCCGGTATATCAAAAATATTTTGACTATTAGATATTGTTTGCGAGAATATCAACGGACGTTGTCAGGATTAAAGCACGAGAAAATGTATCTCCTTGCAATATGTGCTTCTGTTTGTTTTATTCCGAAAGTAGAATATTCACTTCGCTTCCCACGGAAATCAAAATCATTTTTATAACTATCTTTGTACAAGACGCGAACTTCAGTTAATAGATGTCCGTTTCAAGTCAACTGTGCGGTGGGTTCAACTTCACGATTTTATGCGTCGAGACAGGATGTAAAATTGATTTCATATTGATACAGCGTCTAAGTCCTGAGTTCAAAAGCGGAAGTTGTGCCCATTTTGAGGTAAGGAATCAGCTCAATACGGTTACATTTCTATTGTTTATCACAAACTCTCCAGGAAAATATTTCATTTAAATATTGACAGCCAACAGCGAATCTGAACGATCCAACTGTGTATGGTGTATACTTGTATTGTTTAGCCCCTCTGTGCAGTCTGTCCAACTTAACTTCCCTTTGAGTTTCCGATATAAATGAAAGTATTCCCCATTGATTCCCAAACAATCCTTTCCGATGTGTAAATTAGCCGGCAAATTTCGAATGTGCGATTTGTATTCAATTCGGATTTCAAGTTGCAAGGCTCAATTTTGTTTCTTTCTGTGCAATGCCGAACAGCGGTGCTCCAACCTGGAACTGGAAATAAATCATATTAGCCGCACGTTATATAGCACGCATGTTTAGAATGTGGGTGATATTTTCCGGTATAAGGGAAGAAAACAAGCCCGAATACTTCACTTGGTATATGAATATTTCGCCTGTCCTGTGACATTTTCCACTAAGGTGTCCGAACTGGGTTACAATGTTGCCGTGTCCGCTTGCCATATTCTCAACGAGAACGTCATTGCATCACCCCCTAAGCCCAAATAACTAACTAACTAAGTCATTGCATCAGATCCATCCTGCCGTCGCTCCGCCGTCTAAACCAGAGCCTCGTCAGCTGGGTTGTTGCGCATGGATTGGCTGATTGTTTCAATTGGCGATGCTGCGCAGCACGTGTCCCGTGCCGGCCGTCGACCTCGTGAAGTGTGACGTTAATCGGCCGGCTGGAGCCGCCCCGGCCAGCAGAACGCGACTGTGTGCACGTCCGTCAAGTAATCGTCGGCCGACGCCGGTGTGGCTCCGCTACTGGGACCAGCCTCGTGCTTCTGTCGGTCCAAGCCGGTGACTTCAGTTGTTTTCAGAGGTAGCGCCTGGTATTTGCATTCAAGTTATCATGTTTCCTTAGAGTTGTCTCTGACGTTATCGCCGTTCTTTAAGGCCCAGACGATGAGTTTCTTCGGTACTGCTGGCTATATTGTGACAACCAGCAGAAAGGCCGGGAAGGAGTTGGGTGTTTTGCCCAAGTTGCCCTCATTTAGTTTCGGCACACTCGCCACAAACAATGCAAACACCCAAGTGAGCGCGTGCTATTTGCGAATCTGCCGATATCAGCAGGTCCAGGTCAGAAAGACTCGCTAGCTGTTCTAGATATCAACGGGAAGAAAGTGCGCGTGCAGAAGCGTTTGCTGCTGGTAAACTTCAGCTGACTGTATGCCACTTTCAAGGACGATGTAGACAATCACAAAATTTAGATTTAAACGTTATTAGCACATATTCAACGATATTCAGCTCAATAGCATTGTATGTGCTAATATTTAGCTATTTTTTATTTTGGGTTATGTTGAGCAGTTGTGCGAGCGACATTTTTACATCGAGAAAAACTCAAAACAAAGGGAAAGAGTGTTGAAATCATACCTTTGAAAAATCCCGCGATGTTAAGTCTTCATCGAAGAAAAAAACTATAAAATAGCACATTCTAAATCCTGGTTGCTCTTAGATTCCAATAATATTCCATGTCTTGTTTTTTTTTCGCTTAGCATAAGTCAGACGTATTGACGCCTTTTTCAAGGTTGCAAGGCATGACCCCCAAACGTTCGATAACCCTTATGCCCTTCCTCCGATTGATTCAGGACTCATATACATGGATTGTGGGCGTATAACCCTATATGGAATGATTGAAGTCGAATTGTGACATCCCATGGTGTCCCATGGTGGTTTGTCATGGAACGCCCCGATACACCTCGCCTCCAACATTTGCGAAGCTATTTGTGGCACATAAACGTTTATGAACCACTGTGATCCCGGTTATTGATCAATTGCATCAATTGCTTCCTGGAGAGGGCCGCGGTAGCTCAATTGGTAGAGCGTCGGACTCTTGATCGCAAGGTTGTAGGTTCGAATCTCACAACAGACGGAATATGCCGAGTCCACCCGCGATCAAGCGGCGTGTTAGGTTGGCGACACTATAACCTAGTGGTTGAATGCGTCGTAATTGAACCCAAGGTTCTTCAATTACTTTCTGTAGTAAATAATGCGCGTTTTTTTTTCAGCTTAAAAAAAAATATTTTGTGCTGCCCTCAGCCATTATCCTGCCCCATATCACGTATCTGCACCTGCACATAGATCCCAGATCCTGGCTATCAGGCATGTGCTATATACCATTCTGCAGTTCGTGTTTAATGTCGAGAACTAATATGGATCCGTACCAACACCTCAAATGTGCATGGTCTACAATTAATCACAACCTCCAACGCTCGTAACCTCCAATGCATCATGACATCCAAAACAACCCTTTAGTGGGTGCGTTCACAGCCACCAGCATTCATGATCGCCATTGTATCATGACTTAGGGTATCACAACCTCCGGGGTATCGTGACCCCAATATATCACAACCTCCACTGTATACAGCCTAACGTAACCCGCCGTGACGGTTGTATAGGAGGTTATGGCACATCAAATACGTTGGCACGTGGTCATCAGGACAGTGAGTGAAAGTGCTCGAGTAAAAGTATACTGCGATGCACATTGAAGCAGAGGAAATTGTAAGACAAACATTCCAACGCAGTCGCCGATTGTTAACGTTAGTTAGACATGCACTTCTCGTCAGAACTCGCTTGATCATACACCCTTGGAGACACACACAGCGGGGTGACTGCTGCCTATGGGGAGACTCAGCGTGTAGCCCAGCTCTCCCAGTGCGGAATCACGTTGGGATCGGCAACCTGCTCACTGATTGCACGTTGCTCAGTGTCCATGTTTACACCACGATATACTATGATGGGTGACAGCTCGATAGTTGTCATCACAGCTAAGGCAAGTGTCGTACGCACCACCAGGGTGATCTCGTGTCGTTTGTCTCATGCGGATTTTCAAGCCGAGAGTTGACGTTCTGTCTGACCGTATTAAACTCTCAGCGAGCTAACGCTCCTCTCGTCCCAACAGGCAGGTGGCAAGTCGAGCGACGGCTCAATAAGCATCCTGGACGTGGAGCCGAAGGCCATCCACCAGCGGTGCCCCATCTTCCTCGGCTCCTCCGAGGACGTGGCCGAGGTGCTGGCGTGCATTGCCAAGCACAAGAAGTGAATGCGTGCTGTGAATTGGGTCGTGTGGCGCGTGGTACTGTTGTACTGACACGTGGGTTAGGCGTATGGGGACGAGACTCTTCTTCAGTGGACGAGGTTCTCCACAGTATTGGGTGCGACAGAAGGCGAATGCAATATCCCCCCTCCTCCTCCTCTGTTGCAGGGCGATGTCGAGGATTATCGCAGTATGTTGTTAACGATTTCGGGCTTACTTAGCTACTCGGTGGATTTGTGGTTACTAAGCATTGTCTTTAGCCCTGATATTTTATATGGCATATTCGATATATTTTCATTTCCACTTTTTATGTAGATTTTACGCCAGGCGCGTATAGCTTGCACGTAAAAATATCGGTAGCTTGAACTAATAAATACACATATGCTACCAATTCTTGTATTTTTTCTTCAAATCAATAATTTAGCACCGTTGTGGTTGGGTCAAACCAAGTGAATCGATGCAGCAGCGTAACAGTGACACACGGACATGGAAGTAACCGGAGAATCAGCTCCGCGTGGAAATTCGTGAATGCAACATTCACGAATTCCGGTATCCCCGAACGTGGTTGCAATTGGTGTCCAAAGGTCAACTCTCTGTTCAGCACTGTCATGCGACCTCGTGCCGATGATCTTGCCTTGTTGGAATGTTTGAGAATTGCATATTTGTTTTCAAACGGAAATGTTTAAAGCGTCCTTTGTTGCAACACGGGTGCTCCAAAATGTGTTTAATTCCCCGAAGGTCGCGAACGAGGCCGTAGCAGGCGCCGAACTGGTAGATAAGCTGCAATTAGCGAAGAACCTTCCTGTAAGAATTTAGCTAAGAGCTAAGAGAAAACTGAACAACCGTCCCAAAAAAAATATTACATATCAAACCAATTTCATCCTGAATTTATTTGCGAAGCCCCATCTGGAGCCCCATAATCATCTGGAACTATGATTCTCTGCCTTATTTTCACCATTACACCTTCCATGTCTTTTTTCTCAACTTCATGGCGCTTTTTGTGCTTCCAGGAGATTCTCTTGTTCCCATTCGGAACTCGAAGTTACCTGGCTCATGCACTAAGCTTAACTGGGGCAGTAGATGAGGTAACGGGTGCACTGCGAGTTTAATGGATCATCCGGCTTAAAAGGCCCCTGCCCCTCCAGGCTCAAGGGAGCTGCGCAGTTCCAATTGGTCTGGAATATGGAAAGTGAAGAAGACTGAAAAAGCGCCTGGAAGTTCAAGAAATGTGAAATTTCTGTGTTCACGAATTTGTGATTCTCGTGCGGCCTGAATAGCCGATCCCCACTGGCAGTTACTGCTGTGCTCTTCCACCAGTCACGAGGGGTTTGTTTAGTCTCTCCCCTATCTTTCTCTCTCCCTCCCCCTACCCCCCCCCCCCCTCCCTCCCCCCCCCTCCCCCTCCCCCCTCCCCCTCCACCTCCCCCTCCCCTCCCTCCCTTGTAGCTCCGGAACCCATAGACGGCTCGAAATGAAACTAATTGTAATAGATAGCCTGCCATCAGTAATCTGGTCAGGTCTAGTTTTGTTGGCCTTAATACCACATACATCACATTTGGGGTAGAAAGAGTATTCTCGGCTGTTATTACACCCTAAGAACGTTTCGGATGATTAGTATAAAACATTTTATTTCTAAAAATTATGCTTTGTAGAAGTGTCGGGCACCTAGGTCGACCTCACCGCGACGGAAGGTGGATCCCAGGGGAGGAGGAACCCCTCTGCTATTCCCTCTTAGAAGGGATGTTGCCTGCGTCACTGTTTGGGCAAAGTCGTACGAACTTTTGAGACAAAACAAAATGGAGTACCAGGCAAAAAGAAACGATGAGTTAACACAGGGTTGCAGCATGCTTATTTCAGGCACGGTTATAAGTGGCGCAAGTTGGCCGTGTTAATTTTTGGTATTTATTTCGTTGCTTTTTTCAAGATCTCTCCCAGGGTAAAAAATTGGCAAACGAGATGTTTTGAATATTCTGACGCTTAGGTATTCGGCCGCGGTGTACTTGTACGTCATAATGTTCAACAGCCACAAACGCTGGGGCGTGACAAAATATCCAAGTGCAAAGGAGCCCCATAATTCACGGGAGCCTATATCGAGGTTTTGGACATCCTGAATGGTCTTCGCCGTTGGATTTTCGGATGCTTTTATTGACATTATGGCATTATTACACTTGGACTGAAAAATGTGGACCCCACACTTGTGACCCGGTCTCTTGTGTTGGAGGCTGGGCCTCCAACACACCCCATATCCTCATCGTTCGAGGTCAGACGAAAAATCTCGCCTCTCTGTCCCCTTTTCAAAGACGAGACGGCTGTGACCGGTTTGGGAAGATTGTTCGTTGCGAGAAGCTGAGGGACGACTCTTTGGAGGTGGAGTTTGCGGTAGCGAAAGAGGCAGAGAAAGCGTCGCAGGCATTCGAGTTTGTCTACGGTGTAAGGAAGGGTGATAGGAGGTTAGACAAGAGAATGCAAATCAAAATAGAACCCCATCAGACCAAAAACACATCGCGTGGGGTAATTAATTGTTATGACCTGAGGGACGTGCCCGAGGAGGAGATTGTCGATGGACTGTCCGAGTTTGGTGTGACTGGAGCTATGAAAATGAAGGTGAGGAGAGGAGCGGAATTGAACTTAACGAACAATATCATCTTAACATTTAGCACCACAGATCTCCCCCCTGAAATCAGGGTTGGCTACGTCAGAGTCAAGGTCTGAGTATTTCTTCCTAATCCGATGAGACATTTTAAGTGTCAGAGATTTGGCCACACGAACCAGTATTGTAGAAATCGTCCTGTATGTGGTAGATGTGCCTCCTACGACCATGGTAGTGAGTGGTGCACTTCGGAAACGACATTCTGCACCAACTGTGGCTGGGGACAAGATCCCCACACTTCATACGACCGAACATGTCCATGCTACCTGAGAGAAAAGGAGATAATATCAATAAAGTACACCCGAAGGGTGACATTTCGAGAAGCCAGAGATAGTTATGACCAAGCGCACCCGAAATATCATATGCAGCGAAAGTCGCAAACTCTAAGTCAACCCCACAACACACAGACATCAGAGCGAGTGACCTTATGGACCAACTGAGTACTCTTCTCCGGAAATTTGGTCTGCCTGTCTCTTCGCCAACAAAGCAAATGGCACCATCTCGATCCCTACAAGCCGGTGACGTGGAGCCACTGTTCTCCGAAGCCCACGGGAACAGGCAAGGAGCGCTCCCTGAGCAGGCTCCCACAGCCCCGGGCAAGAAACAGGCACCACCGAGTGTTGACTCGCCCTCCAAAGCGCCCCTGGGGCAGGAGGGGGAGGGGTGAGTGGCGTGAAGTGCAGAGGAGGAAGCGTCCCACAAAGTCACCGGTGACTACATCATCGCCTCCCACCAACACCACAGCGTCTTACCCGACTTCAACATCCAAGCCGGCCACGCGCTCTCTCCCCCATGCATCTGGACACCCCTTGCCAGTTAAGCCAAGCGTCCCACGAGTTGCAGGGCGCCCCGGAGCCCCGGACTTGGGGACCGTGGACGTACAGCCCGACGGCTACCTGTTTCCCCGAGCCCGGAGCCCACGGGCTATCAACCTGCAGTGATGCCTCCGCCATCGTCGGGTACACCTTCGCCACGCAGGCGAGTCGAGGGCCCGACTGGGCCGTCTAGGTCGATGGGTCCGCCACCACCGCCGCCTGGCTTGAACCCCCACCGGCGACTGGGCCGAGCGGCATGGCGCGCACTGAGAAGCGCGCGTTTCCCTGCACGGCGTCACCCCCTGAGAGGGCTACACCACGATCGCGCACAAGGACATCCTCGCTCGGTGCATATCAGGACACCGACTCGAAACAGTGTGCAGACGGTAATCGCTGAACCTCATTTTAGACATCTTAGTCCTGTCGCTCACTTTCGACATGTCGCTTGGTTTGTGATATACGCTAGTCATCTTACTTAATTTCTCTCCCTCTTCAACGCACATGTTTTACTGTATTAACTTACCCATATAGTAGTTTTACAGTGGAACTGTAGGGGAATCAAATCCAGCTTCAGTGACCTCCAGCATCTTTTAAGTTCCCGTACGCCATCGGTAGTATGTATCCAGGAAACAAAACTGGCTCCAGGTGCTCAGTTTCATCTAAAAAATTACACCGTTTTACGAAAAGACGTGCCGTCTAGCACTGTGTCACATGACGGTGTACTCATTGCTGTGCACAACTCTGTCCCATTCACACATGTACCTCTCTCTTCAAATATTCAGTGCATTGCTGCTCATGTAATAAATCACCGTACCGTTTCCACGTGTAGCATATACCTACCACCGGGCAGACTGTTTACACTTTCTGATCTTTCTGAAACTGTGGCTCAACTCACCACCGGTGATGGTGTGTGGTGATTTTAATGCACACCACTCTCTTTGGGGCTCAACAAAGATTACTAACCGTGGGCGTGCAATGGAACGTTTTAGAAGCGCTTTCTCTTTCTGCATTCTTAACACGGGAACGCCAACACATATTACACTACCGACTGGTCAGACGTCCATGTTGGACCCCACTCTCTGCAGTCCAGAAATTGCACCTGTCTTAGAATATTCGGTTGATAGCGACCCATATAACAGCGACCACTTTCCTGTTTACTTCCATTTCATTAAGCGAGTTACGGTTGGTCGACGACCTTCAAAGTGGATATTTCACCGAGCCGACTGGGAAGCTTTCCAAGGTCACCTTGAAAGCACCCTCCGCGACTACTCCGATGAATCCGTAGAAACATTCACTTCGGCAACTGTGCAGAGTGCCCAGCAGCATATCCCTCTTCGGGGACGTCAATTCGAACACCAGTCCCATGGTGGTCCAATAAGTGTCTGGATGCTATCCGTGCTAGGAAGAGGGTATTCCGTACATTTAACAATAATAGCTGCACGTACAATTTAATAGCTTTTCGCAAAGCACGAGCGCTCACGCAACGTATTATTGCCGAGGCGAAACGAGACTCGTGGAAATCCTATGTAAGCACGTTAAATCGTTCCACGCCACTGTCTACCGTATGATTCCGCATTAAGCGTTTCTCTGGGAAACACGCCCCCAGTTTCTCTCATCGTCTTGCACATGGCAGGACAGGACATCATCGACCCAGAAGAAGTGGCTGACAAGATAGGATGTACCTTGTCCGCACGCTCGGAAAACACATCTAACGAGCAATTTTTTAGACACAAGGATCGGTGCGAGGCACGTCCTCTTTATTTTTTCCACTACAGACGTCTTCCAGTATAACATACCATTCTCCATTTCTGAATTAACTGCAGCGATCGGCATACTCAAGAGCGTGGCAGAGGGCCCCGACACTGCATAATGATATCATAAAACGTTTACCAGCTGCTGCTTTAGAAACACTTGGAAGCACTAAATGTAATGTGGACATCCGGCACATTTCCACCTTCATGGCGGGAGGAAATTATAGTGCCCATACGTAAACCAGGTAAATCCGGCACGGATCCATTAAATTACCGTCCCATCTCATTGACCTGGTCCCTGTGTAAATTGTTAGAAAAATGGTGAATGTCCGATTGATGTGACTTTTAGAACGTAACAATCTCCTTACTGTGATACAGAGTGCATTCAGAAAACACCGAAGCACACTTGACCACATTTTAACGCTCCACTCGGTTGTGCGCTCTGGGTTTATGAAACGCCACCATACAGCAGTAATATTTTTTTTTACATTGACGGCGCATACGATACGGCGTGGCGTCACGGGATCCTGATGAAGCTGCACAATATGGGAATCAGAGGTCCCATGGGTGTCTTCTTGTCCAATTTTCTGTCTTCCAGAACGTTTCGCGTCAGAATAGGAAACTCCCTATCTGGCACTTTTTCGCAAGTTAACGGAGTACCGCAGGGGAGCGTACTAAGCGTTGCATTGTTTGCTATTTCAATTAATGACGTGGGTACATCGCTGCCAACTTCCGTAGGGAGAGCGTTTTTCGTGGATGATTTCGCCATATGGTCCTCTTCACGCTCTGTGCACACGGTTGAGAGACAACTCCAGATGGCTGTTCGGAAGTTGCAGGATTGGTGCAACAAAACCGGTTTCGTTAAGTCTACATCGAAAATCACCCCTGTCCACTTCTGCCGCAAACGCTCCTGTACTGAAACCCGTGATTATGCTCAATGGACGCCATATACCATTCATGCCAGCTGCCAAGTTTCTGAGTGTGTGGATGGATCGCCGATTGACATACATGACCCACATCAACGATCTTGCACAAGAATATGCAAATCGACTACAGGTAATGCGTACAGTCTCTAGATGTTCGTATGGGGCAGATAGATCTATCTTGCTTCTTATGTATCGATCGCGCGTACGTTCTAAAATGGATGTTTATGGATGTTTTATTTATGACGGAGCGTGTGCCACAACCAAGCGTCGCCTTGATGTGATCCACAATGCAGCTCTTCGCATTTCTACTGGAACTTTTCGCATTTCACCGGCTGCTAGTGTAATGGTAGAAGTAGACGAACCACCTCTTGCGCTACGCCGTAAGTTATTGGGCGCGAGCTACGCATGTAATGTCACAGGGCTCAGCGTGGATTACCGTTTTCCACTCGTATGTCATCGATTCTTCGAGAATGTAATATCCGGCCGCGTTCCATAGCACGTGTAATCACACCGAGCACTCCCCCTTGGCATGCTGTCCCAGTGAAGACCGACGTGACTTTGACGTGCTCAAAGGAAGGACAGGTAAACCCAGAGGAACTCCGCACGTTAGCATTGGAAAAGATACATGAATATTACGACTTTTCGCGCATTTACACAGACGGCTCAAAGTCGGTCTCTGGTGTCGGGTGTGCTTACGTAAGTTGACAAGGTGTTAGATCTTTTTGTTTACCGATGCAAGCCTCGATTTTTGCTGCCGAACTGTATGCCATTCTACAAGCCCTCTATTTTATACAGGAAGACCGGTCCACAAAGCATGTGGTTTTCACAGACTGAGCAGTCTCCAGGCACTGAACATCTGTAACCAGGATAACCGACTTGTTCGTAGGATTATGAAAATAGTAAAATCCTTACATGACATCGGAAGAAATATCGTGTTCTGCTGGATTCCTAGCCATGTTCGACTCGCGGGAAACGAAGCTGCTGACATAACCGCCAAAGACGCCATTAGCAATGGCCGTGTGGTCCATCTACGGCTCCCTCCAAGAGATATATACCCTACTATATTGTCAAGTATACAGTCAGAATGGCAACGATCCTAGGATTCGAAGTGTAGTAAACTCAGGGTTTTAAAACCGACACTAGGAAAATGGCTATCCTCTCACCGAACCAAACGTTGGGAAGAAGTAATACTTTGTCGATTGAGAATAGGCCATACCATTGCAACACATAGCTATATGTTGACCGGTAATGACCCGTATGTCCGCGCTGTTCTAACCCGCTTACCGTGTACCATGTTTTAGTTGGCTGTACACTGCTAGATCCTCTACGAGGCCATATTTTATGACGGTTGAATACCGACGCTTCTTTACGTATGCTTATAGGGAACGACTCTGAGGCCATGGCGTCTGGGAATATTTTTATGTTCATTCGACAAGCTCGCCTTGACGTGATATACCCCCATCCGTGAAGATGGATAGTGAGATATGATAGCAGCACCGTAGATTGATTACAATCCGGTTATGGGCGCAAAATGACCCTAAATGTCGACGCGCCCCTAAATTCCAATCCACCACCAATCCACCACCGAGAATGGAAATGTTTCAATCTCGAAATGCGAACACAGTAGTTCTGAACCCATGAAAAAGTCATCCGGTTGTGTTGTAATGCTGCTTTTTCAATCTGCGCATCCAAATACGAACAAGGCTGGTTGGGCAGATTGGAATTCGTTGCATGTATTAGGTATGCCCTTTTTCTAAGTCACATCGGATGCATTTTATTGTGCTTTGCATTTATAGGTATGTCTGTCTACTGAGGTAGGTGGGCACATCACATATATCTGTTGTGAAGGAGATGTGCATTGGTGAGAGATGCCAGGTAGTGGTAGCATTGGATATGGTGAACTCATGAGTGATAGTGACTAGTGAATGCGGTTTACATACCTGCTTTAAGCCTGCTTTTATTACTCAAGATCGCATGGACTGAAAATACCAAATGTTCAGAGCATATTCAGCCTCTGGTTCCTGTGGATTGACTATGTTGACCTTGAAATTATTCTGCCAAAGGAGCACAAGCAACAAGAGGTAAGAATAATCGTCAGAACATGAGATCATGAACATGAAATGTGGTCATTGTGGTAAATTTGCATTTCAAGATGTTAATTTTTTTACTTGGTTCAATACGAGCGACCGGCGAGAAAAATGATGAACAATGAACACGCGTGAACTGCGAGTCGGTAATACCGAAAACGATGGAGCAGCGGAAAGCAAAGCAATGTTAAATAATGACGCGGTGACAAATAATGACGCGGTCGCACCAATCGATGGAGGAGAAAGGCACCAAAAAGGTCGATCAAAACAAATTAAAAGGATCATTATTGCACGAGCTAATAGTAGTAGGCGTCCGTCTGAGGGCGAAAAAGCGGCCGCCGGCCGGATTGAGTCACTTGAGAGCACTGCAGCGTGGGCGCCGCTGTAGGCGTCGACTCGACGTGTGCCGCAGGCGCCGGCTGGATGGCCAGGGTGAGTTCGGACCAGACGGGCGGGGTAGTTGTCGACGTGACGGGCGGCGTCGTTATCGACTTGACGGGCGGTGTGGGTTCCGACCTGACAGGGGGGGGGGGGCGCGTAGTTGTCGACGTGACGGCCGCCTGGGTGTCGCGGTGGCAGTAGCTAGCCGAAGAAAAATGGCCGGTTTGGGCCTTTCTATGGATGCCGACTCTGTGTTTCCTGACGGGTGCTCGAGACCGAACACTGACCGAGCGCTACATGGTCTGCAGTGGTCGTCGATCCGGCGCCTCGAGGAGGCGCTTGGTACGAAGGGTCCGAATCAAATTGGGCACCTCTATCAATAACTACCTGTAGTGGCACACGAAAACTGTTCACCCATGGTCGCGAAAGGCTGAAGCTACTGTTTAAGCAGTACTGTCCGATACCGGTAACGCCTCTACTCAGCGCGTCGCACAATCAATGTAAGTGATTATATAGCGGCAAGGGGAGGCGAATAGATCGCCTTGGTAAACAGCGGTCTGCAGTGGCCCACGAGGTCGATGTATATGCACTCAAACCGATACACCAGATCGAAAGCTACAGGTGTATGACGGCGGATTTTCGCACCTTTAGGGCAGGGCGGGCACTCTGGCCCACTGCCGTGCATGTCTGACTATTTTTCACCAAAAGGAACGAAATTTGATTAGTTTGACAGAGGCATCGGGGGTTCACAGTGCAGTTCGTCAAATACGTCTCGACGGCGGGCGGTCAGGACGGACGACCCGGAGTGCGGCGTCGTGACTTCGCATCACAGGACGCGACCGGCAGACACACAAAACGCTCCGTCTTGGAAGTCTGCAACCTCTACGTCGTTCGTATGCTGGAGGGCGTCCTGCAGGTCCAGGTCAAAAGTACCCACAGCCGCAGAATTTGCTTGCCTACTCAAAAAGTCGGCAACGACCCTTTCACAGACATACGCAACATCAGACACGTACTCAGTCATCAATCACAGGTGTCGTCGCTGCCTGTAAGATTTGACAGTATGTCGAATAGTAAAGGTAGTTACGACTGGTCTATGATCACTGTATAAAGTGACGAGTTCCCCTCAATTGTGTGTATAAAATGCAACACAGAGGTGCGTAGCCAGATGCAACACCGGTGCGTGTCACTGTCGAGGACCTGGTGTCTGAGCGTGTACCGCCTGGGGTGGGGCTGATCCTACTGCCACACTGGGGACGTCGGTCACCAGTTGGTACGTCTGACTGTCGAGGACCTGGTGTCTGACCGTGTACCGCCTGGGGTGGGGCTGATCCTACTGCCACACTGGGGACGTCGGTCACCAGTTGGTACGTGTCACTGTCGAGGCCCTGATATCAGACCGTGTGCCGCCTGGGGTGGGGCTGATCTTACTGCCACACTGGGGACGTCGGTCACCAGTTGGTACGTGTCACTGTCGAGGCCCTGGTGTCAGACCGTGTGCCGCCTGGGGTGGGGCTGATCCTACTGCCACACTGGGGACGTCGGTCACCAGTTGGTACATGTCACTGTCGAGGCCCTGGTGTCAGACCGTGTGCCGCCTGGGGTGGGGCTGATCCTACTGCCACACTGGGGACGTCGGTCACCAGTTGGTACGTGTCACTGTCGAAGACCTGGTGTCTGACCGTGTACCGTCTGGGGTCGGGCTGATCCTACTGCCACACTGGGGACGTCGGTCACCAGTTGGTACATGTCACTGTCGAGGACCTGGTGTCTGAACGTGTACCGCCTGGGGTGGGGCTGATCCTACTGCCACACTGGGGACGTCGGTCACCAGTTGGTGCATGTCACTGTCGAGGACCTGGTGTCTGAACGTGTACCGCCTGGGGTGGGGCTGAACCTACTGCCACACTGGGGACGTCGGTCACCAGTTGGTACGTGTCACTGTCGAGGCCCTGGTGTCTGAACGTGTACCGCCTGGGGTGGGGCTGATCCTACTGCCACACTGGGGACGTCGGTCACCAGTTGGTACGTGTCACTGTCGAGGCCCTGGTGTCTGACCGTGTACCGTCTGGGGTCGGGCTGATCCTACTGCCACACTGGGGACGTCGGTCACCAGTTGGTACGTGTCACTGTCGAGGCCCTGGTGTCTGAACGTGTACCGCCTGGGGTGGGGCTGATCCTACTGCCACACTGGGGACGTCAGTCACCAGTTGGTACGTGTCACTGTCAAGGACCTGGTGTCAGACCGTGTGCCGCCTGGGGTGGGGCTGATCCTACTGCCACACTGGGGACGTCGGTCACCAGTTGGTACGTGTCACTGTCAAGGACCTGGTGTCTGAGCGTGTACCGCCTGGGATGGGGCTGATCCTACTGCCACACTGGGGACGTCGGTCACCAGTTGGTACGTGTCACTGTCGAGGCCCTGGTGTCTGGCCGTGTACCGCCTGGGGTGGGGCTGATCCTACTGCCACACTGGGGACGTCGGTCACCAGTTGGTACATGTGACTGTCGAGGACCTGGTGTCTGAGCGTGCATCGTTCTCGCAGCGCTCGTTTGACGTCATCAAAAGCAGTGGGTACAGAAAGTTCCCTGGCCGTGGGGTGCAGTCGGATTCGCTCAGTCGCCTTGCGAACGATAACGACATAGCGCGGAATCATTCGGCGATGCAAACCTGCCATGCCCCCTTAACCCCACCAAAAAAAAAACGACGGAGACCATGGGAATCCGTCTGCCTAGGGATGACGATTACCTCTTCGCACTTGCTTATAAGAGGCTTGATGCCGTCTGCCGACACGTGACGACCTATAAATGTGATGTCTGAAGTGACGCTTCGAAACAGAGATCGTGGGATCGTGCTTCTCTTGCACCGCACACACTGTCTTAAGGTTCTTGGCATGTTGGGCCGGATCGGGTGGTAAAACCAAAATATTGTCTAGATATACGAAAGCACAAGGCAAGTGTCTGAACATCATGTCCCATCAATCGCTGGAATGTAGTACCAGCATTCCTTAGGCCAAAATGCATGCACATGCTCATACATACTGAAATGCCACTGCAGTCTTTGTATTGTCAGCAACGCTCATGGGTTTGGCGATAGGCACGCAGCAAATCGGTCTTCCAGAAACACTTCATACCAGATAGCTTAATGTTCAATATTAATGTGTGGCAGAGGATTTCGGTCATGAATAGTGAGACTTTTATGCACAATAATCACCGATCATATCCTAGATTCTTGTGTGGGTACCATGGGGATGGGACTATTACAGAAAGAGTTGGAAAGTCTGATAATTCTAGCCTTCAGCAAGGCCTGAAAATCTTCCTTGCCGCCTTCAGCTTGTCAGGTGGCAGGCGACGGGCCGGGGAGAACGTGAGATGGACGCTGCTTGTGTCGATGCTGTGCCGGGCTGGGGCTCGTGCGCTGCGAGCGTCCGGTCGACTCCGCTGCGAGGGCTGCAGCGGTGGTAGGTGCTGGGACGTAGTTGCTGTACGTGAACAGGGAAGTCTGTAGCACATTTGCACTGCCACACTCACAGCTGTGCCACTGGCCAGTGTTTCACTCACGGGAAGACTGGCGACTGTCGGTTAGCTGTCTCACAGCACGGTCGACCACGAGTTTGTGTCCAGCCAAGAAATCGTCTCCCGGAATTGGCTCGGTGACATCTGCGACGAATGTCAACTTACAGGCACGTTGGCAGATGCGATGCTGGCTTGCGTTTGAAGCGGGATGTGACCAGTCGCGTGCTCATCCGGAACGATGGAAAATGCCAGCACCTGTGTCGATGGGAAAAATTAAGCTGATGGCCATGAACGGTACATTTCACCCGCAACATAGACATACTCGGTCCACTTTCGTTTACAGTCGATACACTTGGGCTCTGTATGGCCATCGCAGTCGATGCGCCCTTAAACCCAGATAACCACCCAACAGTCTGCGGACTCAGCTTTCCTGCCGAGGATTGCGGCTAGAAGAAGAGACTGTGGATGGGGACCTGGAGGCTACGGGAAGGCCAGATCGTTTCACGGGCCGCTGGCACCACGACCTACAGTTTTGTGCTTTAACGCAAAAGGAGATGCGCGAACGGCATACGTGTGACCTCTGGTCAGCACATAATGATGCGAGATCAATCTGGCGCATTCCCTGCGAGCGAGGATGGCGGCACTGCCTAGACGGGCGAATTTCTGGCGGGTGTTGTGGTGGTACCGGTTGGTGAGCCTCAGTAGCCATGCATGGGGCTGGTTGTCTGGCGGCCAGTGGGACAACCTCATCAGCAAGTCCACCAGGCTGGTCAAGAGACAGTCGGCTCTGGGCAGCCAGAGCAGTACCAACTGTAGATAGAGCGCCTGTAGAACTTGTGGCGCACCAGGTCGGCGCCCACACCCACCTTAGTGGTGGGATTACGTCGGGGTCACTGAAGTACGCTGGATGATGTCAAGTAAATCATGAATGGGCGCTACATAACCAGTAGTAATTGATACGCGCCTAAGCCCAAATAATCAATCAAGTAAATCGTGAGCCAGACTTTGATAGATGTGTATCCAGAAAGGATCGTATTAAAAAGAAATGAATGATGTAATCCATGTTATAGCAGAAAGCATAACATAAATATGGCAACAATGAATTGAAACGAATCGGCGAGACAAAAACACATGGATTTTCGAAGATGATGTACAGCGCAAATGGGGGCGGGGTTGGTCGAGTGATTAAGGTCTTGAGCTCTGGGCGCCAAAGGTTCCGAGTTCAACACGCAATGCATGCCCGCAGTACACTCGTAGAAAGCGCGTGAACAAGTAGCCATCCCCGAATGGCACCGGTCGAACAGGAGCCGGTTTGCTTTCCCATTATAAATATATGGCTACCTGGCGGTGCCGTCGGACGTAGATGAGCCGACATGCTTTAGAAGATAGTGAACATGGCGTGAAACGGCTGTTCAGAGGAGCCAGCGGGCGTAGATGTGCTAGTTTACCCGTACCTCAACGTAAAGCGGCTGCCCAGAGGTGCAGCAGATGTAGATGAGTCGATCTGACAAACACCGTACAAACCCCACTGACAACTCTGCTGGTACGCTTAGGCACTCTACAAACACCGGACACGCAGCGGCCGGCGTGATATGCGGTGTGAACAGCTGCCGCCTTGTCTGTTCGGTAAAGGTACCTCGGTGCTCTTCAACAAGAGTAGCCCAAACCCTGGAACATGGACTCTGATCACTCAAAATCTCCCTCCCCACCACAGCTACAAATTAGCTTGCAGAGGAGTAAAGTTAAACTAAGGTCATTTAGACATCCTGGAGAGGTCTCCCCACCCAGGCCCGCCATCAGCACTTTAATGTCACACATACTTAACGTAAAGCTCCCTTGATGTAAATGTACACTTGCGACTTGGGTGTTCCTACAAAGCACGCTCGCTTTAAAGGCGGCGCAAATAACCTTCATGGATCGGCACGCCTTTAAAAATCACCCCCCCCCCCTCCACCTGTGGTGATATTGCATCATCGCTAACACATAATGAGACGATCTTTTCTGTGCACTTGAAATCTTTTGACAGTAACCTTCCTGTAAAACTTTGTGTTTGTGCATCTGAAAGAAAGTCAAGAACAGTCTTTCGCATAACAGGCCTGCCAATTTTCCTTTATTAACTGGCATGAAAGCGGAACAGGATTGCACGGAGTATAGCAAGCCTGCATGTTACATCAAGACTACCTGTTGCAGACAGCATATTCCAGTTGCTGTCGGTCCCGACTCAACCAGACCAGCAAATGCGGCCGCCCGCGATTGTTTTGTGCGTCCCGGCTAATCAAAGTTGCCGGCACTATACGTAAACGCATTCTTGTAATCGTCATCACTGGCATTCATTGTAACGGTAATATGATCTATGCTACTGCATGCCTATTGCAATAGTAACGCACGTTGCGATTCGAAACTTAGTCTTAGTAACTGAACACTTTCACGTCAGATAGCCAACATTTCACTCGACAATGGTTATCACAAAATTAGTTCCAAAATGGTTATCTCCTACTTCCAGGCAATGTTGGTACAAAGTTGGTTGAAACAGTTCTCGGCAGTCCAGCGTGATTGTAACCGTTTTACGCCGAACTTCACTAGCATAACTCATGAATGTGCCAGGAATGCTTCAAAATGTCTTCAGGCTTCGTGATGCCTCCAGGGATGCTTTGGGTGTTCTAGAGCAAAATCCCTAAGGAGAAGCGTCTCTGATGCATCCCTTGGTTTTTTGTCGTTTTTTCTCCATGTCTAACAAAACTGTGACTTGAACCATTTTGTGCCATAAAGTGAATGCATCGCTTCTTTACATCACCGTCGCTTTGCGAAGGGAGGATATAGAGTCAACCCCTCGTTTTTTCCTGAAATAAGTATAGAGCGGCGTCGCTTGGCATAGCTCATGCACATCAATTTGACGTTATCGGTTAAACGCCGCATCCAGCTATCATGTCAAGTCACGGAGGTGTTCACGATTTTCGGAGCTTGCGCCAGTAACGACAGGATGACTGATAGATCAAATGAGATCAGAACCGTCTTTTCCCAATGCGACGACCACAGAGTGACTAAAAAGTCCCACAACTGTCTGTATTCAATCCAAAATCGGTTCAGAATCCTTGACCCTAGCAAGTTGCTCGTGTCGAACCCCAGGGAAAAATCAACAACTCCGTGACCTAACTAGATATTTGTCATATAGTGATCAAGTGTTAAGGCTCAATAAGAGCCGTAGGGTCATCTGGGTTAAACTTATAAAGGGAAGATATTATAAGACTAGAAAAATATACTACAATATCCGAACTCAAATCTACTCCAATATATCTCGAGCCGTTCATTCGAATCGATTCCACGTAACACACGCGTGGATCCAGGAACAAGCGTGACCGTAGCACACGCCATTCACGCGTAACATACGGGTGTCTCACCTATGTAAATCCCATTTCATCCACCCAATTTTCCGCTTTCCTACAGCACATTCAAGAATTCAAATATAAGATTGTGCAACCTAAATCATTTATCCAGCCTACTTTTAAGCAGACCACGGTGTTGCCAGCTGAGTGTACCCCGCGCCGGCCGGGGTATCTGCCAGCTGGGTGCACGCCGCGCCGGCTGGGGTGCCTGCCAGCTGGGTGTCCCCCGCGCCGGCGGGGGTGCCTACCGGCTGGGTGTACCCCGCGCCGGCCGGGGTGCCTGCCAGCTGGGTGTACCCCGCGCCGGCCGGGGTGTCTGCCAGCTGGGTGTACCCCGCGTCGGCCGGGGTGCCTGCCAGCTGGGTGTACCTGGGTGTGCCGGCCTGGGTGTCTGCCAGCCGGGTGTGCCCCGCGCCGGCCGGGGTGTCTGCCAGCTGAGTGCACGCCGCGCCGGCTGGGGTGCCTGCCAGCTGGGTGTCCCCCGCGCCGGCGGGGGTGCCTGCCAGCTGGGTGTACGCCGCGTCGGCCGGGGTGTCTGCCAGCTGGGTGTACGCCGCGCCGGCCGGGGTGTCTGTCAGCTGGGTGTGCACCGCGCCGGCCGGGGTGTCTGTCAGCTGGGTGTACCCCGCGCCGGCTGGGGTGCCTGCCAGCTGGGTGTACCACGCGCCGGCCGGGGTGTCTGCTAGCTGAGTGTGCCCCGAGCCGGCCGGGTGCCTGCCAGCTGGGTGTACCACGCGCCGGCGGGGGTGCCTGCCAGCTGGGTGTACCCCGCGCCGGCGGGGTGTCTTCCAGCTGGGTGTACCCCGCGCCGGCCGGGGTGTCTGCCAGCCGGGTGCACGCCGCGCCGGCTGGGGTGCCTGCCAGCTGGGTGTCCCCCGCGCCGGCGGGGGTGCCTGCCAGCTGGGTGTACCCCGCGCCGGCCGGGGTGTCTGCCAGCTGAGTGCACGCCGCGCCGGCTGGGGTGCCTACCAGCTGGGTGTCCCCCGCGCCGGCGGGGGTGCCTGCCAGCTGGGTGTACCCCGCGCCGGCCGGGGTGTCTGCCAGCTGGGTGTACGCCGCGCCGGCCGGGGTGTCTGTCAGCTGGGTGTACCCCGCGTCGGCCGGGGTGCCTGCCAGCTGGGTGTACCCCGCGCCGGCTGGGGTGTCTGCCAGCTGGGTGTACCACGCGCCGGCCGGGGTGTCTGCCAGCTGAGTGTGCCCCGAGCCGGCCGGGTGCCTGCCAGCTGGGTGTACGCCGCGCCGGCCGGGGTGTCTGTCAGCTGGGTGTACCCCGCGTCGGCCGGGGTGCCTGCCAATTGGGTGTACGCCGCGCCGGCCTGGGTGTCTGCCAGCCGGGTGTGCCCCGAGCCGGCCGGGGTGTCTGCCAGCCGGGTGTGCCCCGAGCCGGCCGGGGTGTCTGCCAGCTGGGTGTACCCCGCGTCGGCCGGGGTGCCTGCCAGCTGGGTGTACCCCGTGCCGGCCTGGGTGTCTGCCAGCCGGGTGTGCCCCGAGCCGGCCGGGGTGTCTGCCAGCTGGGTGTGCCCCGAGCCGGCGGGGTGCCTGCCAGCTGAGTGTACGCCGCGCCGGCCGGGGTGCCTGCCAGCTGGGTGTACGCCGCGCCGGCCTGGGTGTCTGCCAGCCGGGTGTGCCCCGAGCCGGCCGGGGTGTCTGCCAGCTGGGTGTACCCCGCGCCGGCCGGGGTGCCTGCCAGTTTGGTGTGCCCCGAGCCGGCCGGTGTGCCTGCCAGCTGGGTGTACCCCGTGCCGGCCGGGGTGCAGCTGGCGGCGTACACCGCCGCGTCGGCTCGGGTGAGTGACTCGGCTGGTGGCGAGCCCGCTCCGACTCTGCGTATGGAGTCGCCCTGAGCCGACCGGCTGACCGATCACGACCCGCCCTGTCTCCGCCAATACCCCTGTCGAACGGACCCGCCGGGAGCCGACCGTGTGTCGACCCGCCCTGTCTCCGCCAACACCCCTGTCGAACGGACCCGCCGGGAGCCGACCGTGTGTCGACCGGCCCTGTCTCCGCCAACACCCCTGTCGAACGGACCCGCCGGGAGCCGACCGTGTGTCGACCCGCCCTGTCTCCGCCAACACGTGTGTCGCTGCGGTCGGTATGGGGCCGCCTCGACTTTGTGGACGGTCTCGTTCCCCTGCATCTGTGGACGGCACTCATATGTCTCTGCAGATGGTGCTGACTTTACCCGGGCCACCGCAGCGAACCGCCATCAAACACGGCTGCTGCCAATTCTTGTGCTGATGGGCATGACACACTGCAGTGCTACCGTGCCCGCTTTCGAGCCACGACTCCGACAACGTTGGTTGATCTTTCCCAGTTTCCCTCCAAATGGTCAACACATTTGCTGTGTCAACAATCTTCAAAATCTCCCTATATGTACTGTCAACCGATTGATTAAACCAATGAGGCAGTCAAGTGACTGCATTAGTTTGCTAAATCAGCTGGCACATTGCAGCTGATTGAATATGAAATACCTCGCGGGCGCAATGAATGCTCTGGGTATCAGAACGTGCGACTTTATCAGAGGTCTTGCAGCAGCGTCTCGGGTGGGCCGCCCTGCTTGTTCCACGCCACAATTGGCTCGATCGTATGCGACGGCGCGGGTACGACGGTTCAGCCGCCCATGTGATGCCATCATACATGTGCAACTCCAGCGGCCGTTCTGCTCACACCCGCAGTCGGCTGGTGACACGCGTCACCCGTTAGGATTATCTGTGGTGGCCAGCGAGGCGCGCGTCACCCGTCAGGACCATCTGTGGTGGTCAGCGAGGCGCGCGTCACCCGTCAGGACCATCTGTGGTGGTCAGCGAGGCGCTCGTCGCCCGTCGGGACCATCTGTGGTGGCCGGCGAGGCGCGCGTCACCCGTCAGGGCATCTGTGGTGGTCAGCGAGGCGTTCGTCGCCCGTCGGGACCATCTGTGGTGGCCGGCGAGGCGCGCGTCACCCGTCAGGGCATCTGTGGTGGTCGGCGAGGCGCGTGTCACCCGTCGGGACCATCTGTGGTGGCCGGCGAAGCGCGCGTCACCCGTCAGGGTTATCTGTGGTGGCCAGCGTTGCGCTCGTCACCCGTCGGGACCATCTGTGGTGGCCGACGAGACGCTCTTCACCCGTCAGGGCATCTGTAGTGGTCAGCGAGGCGCTCGTCGCCCGTCAGGGCATCTATGACGGCCAGCGTTGCGCTCGTCACCCGTCGGGACCATCTGTGACGGCCGGCGCGGCTCTCGTCACCCGTCGGGACCATCTGTGGTGGCCGGCGAGGCGCGCGTCACCCGTCGGGACCATCTGTGGTGGCCGGCGAGGCGCTCGTCACCCGTCGGGATTATCTGTGACGGCCGGCGATGCTCTCGTCACCCGTCGGGACCATCTGTGGTGGCCGGCGAGGCGCGCGTCACTCGTCGGGACCATCTGCGGTGGCCGGCGCGGCTCTCGTCACCCGTCGGGACCATCTGTGGTGGCCGGCGAGGCGCGCGTCACCCGTCGGGACCATCTGTAGTGGTCAGCGAGGCGCTCGTCACCCGTCGGGACCATCTGTGGTGGCCGACGAGACGCTCTTCACCCGTCAGGGCATCTGTAGTGGTCAGCGAGGCGCTCGTCGCCCGTCAGGGCATCTATGACGGCCAGCGTTGCGCTCGTCACCCGTCGGGACCATCTGTGACGGCCGGCGCGGCTCTCGTCACCCGTCGGGACCATCTGTGGTGGCCGGCGAGGCGCGCGTCACCCGTCGGGATTATCTGTGACGGCCGGCGAGGCGCGCGTCACCCGTTGGGACCATCTGTAGTGGCCGCGGCGACCCGCGTCATCACCACGGGCGTTCGCTGCGACCAGCGCCGGCCGCCGCGCCGCCCGGATTGATCTGCGCTGTGAGTGCCGCCGTCTGCCAACGGAGGCAATACCACCGGAGCCGGCTGTGTGACGTCATGGCGGACTGAACGAGGTCATGGCGGGCTTGGCGGGCTTCGCGACGTAACAGCGGACTGGGTTAAGTCACAGCGAACTCACGACAGGACGACTTCGTAGGGCAAACAGGGCGACTTCACGACAGTCCAAGCGACGTCACAGCGGACTGAGCTACGTCACGGCGGACTGGATGACGTCACGGCAGGCTGCGTGACGTCGCAACGGACTAGGCGACGTGACAGCAGACTACGGTTGTGTCGACACATTGGTGCTGTTGTCATTGTTAGTGTGTTGGATGTTGAGCTCTTCCGGACGGTTGTCTGCCGCCCGTCGTAGCTCCGTTGGCAAGACTGCAAGGACAGAGCGTAGGCCACCCGTCGTAAATTCATTGGCGAGGCGGCAGAGATGGAGCGTCGGCTACTCGTAGTTCCGTTGGCGAGGCGGCAGGGATGCAGCGTCAGCCACCCGCTGTAGTTCCGTTGGCAGGCGACAGGGATGGAGCGTCAGCCACCCGTCGTGGTGCCGTTGGCCAGGCGACAGGGATGGAGCGTCGGCCACCTGTCGTAATTCCATTGGCGAGGCGGCAGGGATGGAGTGTCGGCCACCCGTCGTAGTTCCGTTGGCCAGGCGGCGGGGATGCAGCGTCGGTCACCCGTCATAATTCTATTGGCGAGGCGGCAGGAATAGAGCGTTGGCCACTCGTAGTTCCGTTGGCAGGCGGCAGGGATGCAGCGTTGGCCACCCGTCGTGGTTCCGCTGGCGAGGCGGCGGGGATGGAGTGGATCCGTGTCGTCGCAGCCACGGCACACTTTGTCCACGAAGCAGGTGTGCCCGAACGGTGCACTGTCACCGATATAGCGGCTGATGCATTCTAAATGTGCTGAGTCGTGCATACGCTTTTCAGGAATGGATCAATGGTCTGCATAAGTTGCTCCTGAAAGCTTCAAGCAGGTTAGCGATGGATTGTCGCCGTATGCCCTGACCCAGAGCAGTCCTGGTGAGGAACTTGCAGCAATACAATGACCTGACCTAAGTGACCTGATTTGTAGCCAAGTTGATATTTATTAGCAATGAGCGGAAGACTAGACATGTTTTATGTGGAGAACATTGTTATAAGATCAATCGCACGTCCTACGCTATCTCAGTTGGATTATTTTTTTAAACTGGCCGTGTTTTGTGTATTTTTTCCCGAAGCCAACTGGGAGCCGGCAGGCTGGATCGGTCTCTGTCCCGGCCTAGTGCTTTGCCTGTTTTGGAAGGGCTGGGGGATGGTGCTGCTACCTGTCGGCTCCCACTCCCTTCCCGATTTAATCTCATCCTAATGTTTGCTGAAAGATCTCTGATAATTCGGGATATATAATCGCGTAAAGTGATCATCCCAGCCCTTGAAGTCTTGAAGAAAGAGGAAGCTTCACGCCTGCCGTCTACCGCAGGATTACAAGAGCAGAAATTGTCACGCCCAATTCCGCTACTGCTGGATCACGACATTGCTCATGAACGCCAGCGCTAAACATTTTCCTGCCTTGAATGCTCCGTAGTCGATACCTTAACATCGACTACTTGTGCGGTGCACATGTGCGGGATATATGGCAAAAAGTTTGGTTGAGCCAATGGACTAAAATGATCGATTTGTAAGGTACGATCTTTTAATACACTTCGTACGGAGAGTTGGCATGCAGTCCATCGAATATAACCCGCCGCATTCTCCACACTTGGTGGCATCAACCCGAATGGATTCATTTACAACTCACCAAGGCTGTCAAGTGTCAGTTGGTGGCCGATGGAAAAGGGTTCAATGCACCCTTCCATTTCTCGCATGATTTCCAAGCCGATCTAAATTGGAAAGCTGAAATTGAAACCATCATAAAGACGATACAATCATGGGCAGCGGACAATATTAAATTAACCTCGATCACGTTTCTGAGCCTCAATCGTTCGAGTAATTTGGACTTTCAGAAAGGTCACGTCTGCTGAAGCAGACGTGGAGTGTGCTTAAGCGGAGATCCATGGTATGAGTTCGAAATACCAAAGCTCTCACGTGCTCCATGCGTGGTACCAATAGGCGAGGACGGCTAAGGCTCTCTGAATATTACCAGTATTGCCTCCAAAACATAAGACCTTCAAGAAGGCTTAATGCTAGGAATTATTGCATTTCTTTCATTATTTTCTTTTAACACCTTCGCATGCCCGACACTTCCCTTTCACTATCCTGTGTGGTGTGTATGTATGTGGGTGTATTTGTGTATGTGCCAGAGTAGTCGAGCTACTTTGAGCGTCGCTAGGTGGGAGCAATGTTAGGGGTCGTGAGTTCGAATCCACCCGTCTCCGGGAGAATGTATTGATAAACAAGCACCACAAGGAGCACTACCACTCTGGTGGCAATGTGCTTAAAACGTAAATAAAAATGTTCGTTGTAATTGATAAGCTGAGACTTCACGCAGTCAATACTAGCGGGTTTGGAAAATTAGAACACAGTGAGTGGCGCAGCCAGGATTTTCCTATAGGGCGGGGGAGCGACGACAAAATGCAAAAGAAACCGAAAACGTTGTCGGCGGGCGAAGCACGACGAAAATTTTTCATTTCACTTGGTGAATATCTCAAAATGTTTGTTTCATTTAGTGTATTTTTAGTCCCTAATGGTTCGACCCATCCCTTGGCTGCGCCTCTGAGCATAGTTCAACCTCGAATTCCCTTGCACGCGACCGTGTATTTCAGGTTTTGGTAGATAAATCACAGACTTAACTAGTTTATGTAGCCGCGAGCCCGTATTATGTTCGATCCGGATACATAAATGCAGTGCTGACTATGGCACTAACAACCGCTTACGTCCAATTTCGTAGCTGGGAGTTTCACAGCGTATCTCCAAACACCGCAATTTCCATACCCATATCCTAAGCCCAGGAGCGATGCAAGTTGTAATTCTGGACAAATGGTTGCCTAAAAAATACTTACTGTGTTCAAGACTGGTAAGCCGGTAAAGGCAGCCCTCGGCAACAGCTGCGTGCCGGACGCGAGCGTGGAACGGCGACTGCTCGCACCTGTCCCAGGAGTTCTCCTCTGTTGTTTTTGACCAGCACGGGCTGGATATCTGAAGGTTTTAAATCTTTGATGTCGCTGTCGCGGGGTGGGGGTGGGGGAGGGGTGGTGGGCTGAAGTTCGTCGGCCCTCCAGGAGGCTTTACATGTGGGTACTAATTGCGCAGTGCTGGCGTGAATTCTTGTGCTCACGGCATTTATTTATTGGACTACACAATACACAGTTCAATTTCAAAACAATTGGATGGAAGATACCGTGTAACGCATACGATATTTAACACGCGCCCTGGATGGCCCCTGAAAATTACGCGCCCTGGAGGGGGCGGACTCCGCCCCCTAATACCTTGGCTCCTAGTAAAGCTGGAGCAACAAAATTTACATAATGGATGGGTACTGTAGTAAACTCTCTTGTGTGTAAATTTCATGACCTTATATTAATATCTTCAAGGTCAAATGAGGTCAAAATATCAAAATGTTACCGGAGCCGGGCCGCCCGGCCGACTGCTCTTCGTTGGGTAGCTGTGCGCAATCGGCTTCGCAAAGAAAGGAGTGAAGTATAGGAATAAAGTACGGAAACGCTTAAGGACACAATGACAAACAGTAGTTTTCAGGATTGGTAAGGAGTAACATGCAAAATGACATTAATCGCATGACAGTCATTTGCATTTATGACAACATTCCAGTTGATCAAGTTTGGTTCCATTAACCTGCCATGAACCTGACCTGACTTGACCTCAATGACCTAACATGACTGTGCAACAATACAGCACAACAATATACATCAAACACGTCGCTAATGTTGACAAGAACACTTCCCTTTTGCCAACATACGGGAAGCGCATCAGCGCCGATTTTTCTAGTCTGACGCTGATAATTTTTTTTTACTTTATCGGCCCTTTAATTTAACTTTAGCGACCCTAACTAAAAAAAAAAAAAAAAATATAGCAGATTTTCATTTTTCTTCCTTTGAGCAACGTACCGGTCAGTTCTAAGCAAGTACACAAACAATGGCGCATATCGGCCGGTAAAATCTGACGTTATGCACGAAAAACCGGAGGGGTGGGCGGATTTCGCCGCCTCCATCCAGGGCGCGTGACATTTTGACGTGACGTGACACTTTGACATTTTGTACTTCGATCATACATCCCTTACTGGAAGCAAGAAAACATATCCGCTTTCTCATAACGAATGAAGGCACATGAAGCCATCTCAAAAAGACGTCCCTGACATCTGGAGAAATGGGCACATAACCACAAATAATATATCTGCGCGTTGCGTACTTATGGCCAATGCGTAGGCGGCAGTGTCACCTCGTCTCGCCTAGCCATATGCGAGCACGAGGACCACTGGCCGATGCTAGGTTTAATTGTCCTAAGCTTGTTTTCGCCGACCGCGCCTCACAGTACCTGCCACTCACGAAAAAACATAATCTTGAATGACTGGATATAGATCTCTAGCAAGAATGGGCATATGGCGTGTACATTGTTTCTGTGCTGCTCGCTTTGCAGCCGCTTCAGCAGCTTCATTCTCTAACATACCGACTTGGCTTGGAATACAGCATATAACGACGGTCTTACCCTCTGCATGTAGTGAGATCAACCGTAAAACTATTTCCTGGACAATTGAGTGTGATGAATTAAAATATATCGGTGCCAAAAGGCTACTGAGACTATCTGTTAGGATGAGGTGCAATGCTTCATCAGATACTTGTATAAAATGCAGTGCTTTGTTAATGGCTACCAATTCGGATGTGAAGACTGATGCCCGCGCAGGTAGCGTAAAAGATCGTGTAGCGGAGCCGTTAACAAACGCTGAGCCAACACCAGCTTCGATTTTCGAACCGCCGGTGTACGTTGTCTTGTAGCCGACGTAAGACGCAAGGAGGTCCAGCACTTGAATTCGGAACTCTTGAGGTAGGGTATTATGTTTGTAGTTTTCGCTCAGTATAACATCAATTGTCGGCGACAGTAACTCCCAGGGAGGAGTTTCCAGGGCGCTCAGTTTGATGACGTCACGGAAAGTTATTCAACTCCGACGAAGTGCATTATAGAGCCTGATACAGAAAGGTAACAAAGGGTGATGAGATAATCCATGGGATAAGTTCACAATGCGGGACGAAAACATCATATCATATGTGGGATGATGCACCAGTGCCAATTCGCAAGGCTGTGTTGTGCACAACATCCAACGTTCGCTTATCAGATGTACAAGCCGAGTATTAAGCGAAGCAGCCATAGTCAAGTTTGGAGCGGATGAGTGAATATATATATATATATATATATATATATATATATATATATATATATATATATATATATATATATGTATGTATATGTGTACATCGTACGTGAGGTCTCCTCTGCGTTGTCTATTATACTGTAGGATGCAACAACATTCTGGAGGATTTGACCGCACTCAACATGTCTCCTACAACCCTGACCCATCACCAGTCAGGGAGCACTCATTTGCGTGTAATAAACACTTCACCATAGACGATTCTTAAATTATGTTCAGATGCAATTCGGCTCCCACCTCCTTCCAAGGGGTGTTGGCACATGCATGAAGAGCGCCCCAGCCTAAACACTACGGTCCCATCCTTTCTGTTAAAAACGTACGATGTGTTTTAGCTGGCGGGAGGGGAGATATGAAGCCGGTTGCGTTTTATCTGAAGTCCGTGTGTTTTTAAGTCACTGTATAAATGTTGTGAAACTTTGTGCTGTTGTGTCGCTTTTGTGTTATTGTTTTCTGATCTGAAGATGTTATGAAATGTAACGAAACGTTAAGTTAAGACGGTGTAGTCATACTGCAGACCTTTATCGTTGTATGTAACGATAGGTTGGACGCATTTTATAGATGTAAATGAAATACAAATATACGGAAGGCGTTATAGTTGATTAATGTTATACAGGGTGAACTTATTTAGATCCGTTCTCTTCATTCTGTTTATTCCACTTTGGTGTATGATGTCGATCGCAGGCTCCTTCATACTGACATGTTATGTCAGTGGTGATGAGGTCTAGTGAAATAGCCCTGGGGCTTCTCGATACACAGTATGGTCTGGTTAAGTATTCGGGGCATGATTGGCAGGTTTATCGAGCGTCATTTGCCCAGGCCAGCACGACAAGCGTCCTGTCTGCGTCGCTTACCGGCACTGTGATAGCTGCTCGGAGCTGGCCGGACATGTACCATAACATGCTACAGGCGCTGCCTACCATCTGAAAACATTGGCTGTCACGGTGCTCGCTAGGAAGCAGGTATTCACTGCGGTTTTATATGCTATCTTGGCAGCTGTCGACCATCCGTGCTGCATTTAGATGCAGAACTCCCTAAATAGGGAGGTCTTGGTTTCCATCACAGCGTATGCTCCTGAACGTCGTATGAATAACATGCGGATGTATTAGTCCTGTTGTGACTGATGCCCACCCTGGACGACAAACGATCACCTAATCAGTTCACTTGAAAATCTAACTAAGTAGATGCTTTGTTAGATGAATTAGGTGTTGGCGTAGTAATTTTCATCTATTCAGATTTGGAAAGTTTTGACTCATTTCCCTGACCATTCAGTTTGTCATCGGACATCCCGCACCAAATGTAATGACAGCGTATCATAACCTCCACAGTTCAAAACCTCCACAGGTCACAACCTCCACAAATTCAACACATCGCAACGGTCGTAACCTCCACAGGTCACAACCTCCACAGCTCACAACCTCCACAACTCTGGAGCGTTCATAACCTCAACAGCTCACAACTTCCACAAGTCCGCAGTGGTCATAACCTCCACAGGTCGTAACCTCCACAACTACGAAGCGGTCATAACCTCCACAGGTCATAACCCCCACAGCTCGTAATTTCCACAGCTCACATCCTCCACAGTACGAAGCGGTCATAAGCTCCACAACTCAGCAGCGGTCATAACCTACACAGGTCGCAATCTCCACAGATTCAAGAACTCCATAATTTTCTAGAAGCATCACTTCAGATAGCTGTCTCTAGGTAGCAGGAAGGTCTACATATTACACTAATGAGATTGAATGCTGAATTATAGGTAATAATATTTATCGCCAGATGGCAAGATGATACAATTGAGTACTTGCTCTTTGCGTGCAGCTTTCATATTGTTCGAGAGCTCGGTAGCCTGCGCATCGACTGGAGGTTATGACCGCTACGGAGTTGTGGAGGTTATGACCTGTGGAGTTTATGAACGCTGCGGACTTGTGGAGGTTATGACCTGTGGAAGTTACGACCGCTGCGATGTGTTGAATTTGTGGAGGTTGTGAGCTGTGGAGGTTACGACCTGTGGAGGTTATGATACGTCTCCAATGTTGTAATCATCTTATTCAGGTCTGGAGTAAATTCGTTAGTCATCATATCTTATGGCATCATATCTTACTCTCATAGGAACTTGAACTCAAGCACCACCCGTGATCACCACCCTTCTTCATCAGCGACAATACTGCACGGTTAACACGCCGCTGGATGAAGGCATTAAAACCCGAATACATGAGCCCATAGAAAATGATGCAGGAGGAATATACCGCATTCAAAACCGTTGGTGCATCAAGTAGAGCGGTATGTCGTTAGCTTGAAAGCTCTCTGAAGCTTCGTGGCGACTCCGTCACAAAGATAATTTTTCTTTGCTCTTTTAAGCAACTCACTTAGGGTACGGCTTTGCTGGTAACCAGCCAACCACTAAAGCCCACTGCATGCTTGTGGTCCGTTTCGATTGAGCCTTTGGCAAAATGATGGACTCCACGAACAAGAATTGTTCCACGTCAGCTTGAAGCACAATCTGAGGAAAGTGCGGTCCCATGGCTACGATGATGGCATGCTTGATCTACTTTCGCTCTGATCTCCATTACGAGCTCAATGCTCATTGTTCGGCTGCAGGATGTGACGTTTGCCGCTGCCGCCCGTGCGTCCCAGCAGCAGTGGCTGCGTCAGCAAACAACTGGAGGATTTGTTTCCGTGTCTGGTTAACCCCAAGTGCAATTCAATTATGAATGTTCTGGGAAGACGCTAGACAGTTTAAAGATATATCGACGCAAACATTGTTATGCTAGGATAATAAATATAAAGAAACGCATGGCAGTAAACGTTAGCAAGAGGTAATTCAATCGTAAATACCCAAACAGGTCTTGGATGAAAAATCTATTTTATTATGCCATTATTCCGTGTGAATAAAATTGGCGTGTGCCTTCCCTTATCCCCCCCCCCCCAAAAAAAAAGAGTTTACTTTCATCCAAAAATTAACCTGGAAGTTATTTGTGTGTTGTTGATTATAACTGCCACGCAAGATGTCGCGCACATCACTGAGTGTGGTATCGGGAACTCTCATTCACTTTTCATTTTGGACGATGGCCATTTCCGGGATGTGCGCTGTGGACAGTATGCCACATAGTTCCGGGATGTGCCATGTGAGCAGTATGCCACATAGTTCCGCGATGTGCCATGTGAGCAGTATGCCACATAGTTCTGGTGCGTGCGATGTGGGCAGTGTGCCACATAGTTCCAACTGAAAGAAGCCTCATGGCTCGCCATCCGTTGCTGATATCACGCGGATTACGAGCCACCTGCTACCGAAGTTGGCCGGTAAGGTGTGGCCGTTTACGACCTTCTCTCGGCAAATGTGGGCTGTCCGAAGCCAAGGCTGCTTTACGGTCGACAACGTGGAGCCGATGAGCACTGGCCGCGCCAGGAGCGCCAGACCGCACTCCGCCAGTGATACATGGTCAGCGCCATACCACACTCCACCAGTGGCACATGGTCAGCGCCAGACCACACTCCGCCAGTGATACATGGTCAGCGTGAGACCACACTCCGCCAATGATACATGGTCAGCATTAGACCACACTCCACCAGTGGCACATGGTCAGCATTAGACCACACTCCGCCAGTGATACATGGTCAGCATCAGACCGCACTCCGCCAGTAGCACATGGTCAGCATTAGACCACACTTCGCCAGTGATACATGGTCAGCGTCAGACCGCACTCCGCCAGTAGCACATGGCCAGCATTAGACCACACTCCGCCAGTGACACATGGTCAGCATTAGACCACACGCCGCCAGTGATACATGGTCAGCATCAGACCGCACCCCGCTAGTGATACATGGGCAGCGTAAGACCGCATTCCGCCAGTGATACATGGTCAGCGTCAGACCGCACTCCGCCAGTGATACATGGTCGGCGTCAGACCGCTCTCCCCCAGTGATACATGGTCAGCGTCAGACCGCTCTCCCCCAGTGATACATGGTCAGCGTCAGACCGCACTCCGCCAGTGATACATGGTCGGCGTCAGACCGCTCTCCCCCAGTGATACATGGTCAGCGGCGGCCAAGATCACAGGGACCGTGCTCATTCAGTCGGTGGGAAGCCGGGCCAATTGCATTTGTCTTGTTCGGCACCTATACTGCAGAGGCTATTAAAGCCCGCACGTAAGCCGTGCGAATGGCTGGCGAGCTTTCCGAGACTGCATTATGTGGGCGTGCTTTATGAGCGGACTGTCTGTAAGCCGTTGGGCATGGCCGTCTACGGCTGTCGCTGAAACGCCGCTCAGAATTCCTCAGGGAATCTGGGCGCGGCTTGGCCGTCCATCCTACGGCCGTGTGGTACACCGGCACTGCACGGGCCCAACAGCCTGTCACCTCACAGCTGTCCATCCCACAGCCGTGTGGTACACCGGCCCTGCACGGGCCCAACAGCCGTCACCTCACGACTGTCCGTCCCACAGCCGTGTGGTACTGCACGGGCCCAACAGCCGTCACCTCACGGCTGTCCATCCCACAGCCGTGTGGTACACCGGCACTGCACGGGCCCAACAGCCTGTCATCTCACGGCTGTCCATCCCACAGCCGTGTGGTACACCGGCACTGCACGGGCCCAACAGCCTGTCATCGGCTGTCCATCCCACAGCCGTGTGGCACTGCACGGGCCCAACAGCCCGTCACCTCACGGCTGTCCATCCCACAGTCGTGTGGTACACCGGCACTGCACGGGCCCAACAGCCTGTCATCTCACGGCCGTCCATCCCACAGCCGTGTGGCACTGCACGGGCCCAACAGCCTGTCACCTCACGACTGTCCATCCCACAGCCGTGTGGCACTGCACGGGCCCAACAGCCCGTCACCTCACGGCTGTCCATCCCACAGCCGTGTGGTACACCGGCACTGCACGGGCCCAACAGCCTGTCATCTCACGGCTGTCCATCCCACAGCCGTGTGGCACTGCACGGGCCCAACAGCCCGTCACCTCACGGCTGTCCATCCCACAGCCGTGTGGTACACCGGCACTGCACGGGCCCAACAGCCCGTCATCTCACGGCTGTCCATCCCACAGCCGTGTGGCACTGCACGGGCCCAACAGCCTGTCATCTCACGGCTGTCCATCCCACAGCCGTGTGGCACTGCACGGGCCCAACAGCCGTCACCTCACGACTGTCCATCCCACAGCCGTGTGGTATACCGGCACTGCACGGGCCCAACACCCCGTCATCTCACGGCTATCCATCCCACAGCCCTGTGGTACACCGGCACTGCACGGGCCCAACAGCCTGTCACCTCACGACTGTCCATCCCACAGCCGTGTGGTATACCGGCACTGCACGGGCCCAACAGCCCGTCATTTCACGGCTGTCCATCCCACAGCCGTGTGGTACACCGGCACTGCACGGGCCCAACAGCCTGTCACCTCACGGCTGTCCATCCCACAGCCGTGTGGTATACCGGCCCTGCACGGGCCCAACAGCCGTCACCTCACGGCCGTCCATCCCACAGCCGTGTGGTATACCGGCACTGCACGGGCCCAACTGCCGTCACCTCACGGCTGTCCATCCCACAGCCGTGTGGTACAGGGCCCAACACCCCGTCACCTCACGGCTGTCCATCCCACAGCCGTGTGGCACTGCACGGGCCCAACAGCCGTCACCTCACGACTGTCCATCCCACAGCCGTGTGGTATACCGGCACTGCACGGGCCCAACACCCCGTCATCTCACGGCTATCCATCCCACAGCCGTGTGGTACTGCACGGGCCCAACAGCCTGTCATCTCACGGCTGTCCGTCCCACAGCTGTGTGGTACACCGGCACTGCACGGGCCCAACAGCCTGTCATCTCACGACTGTCCATCCCACAGCCGTGTGGTACACCGGCACTGCACGGGCCCAACAGCCTGTCATCTCACGACTGTCCATCCCACAGCTGTGTGGTACACCGGCACTGCACGGGCCCAACAGCCTGTCATCTCACGACTGTCCATCCCACAGCCGTGTGGCACTGCACGGGCCCAACAGCCGTCACCTCACGACTGTCCATCCCACAGCCGTGTGGTATACCGGCACTGCACGGGCCCAACACCCCGTCATCTCACGGCTATCCATCCCACAGCCGTGTGGCACTGCACGGGCCCAACAGCCCGTCATCTCACGGCTATCCATCCCACAGCCGTGTGGTACACCGGCACTGCACGGGCCCAACAGCCCGTCATCTCACGGCTGTCCATCCCACAGCCGTGTGGTACACCGGCACTGCACGGGCCCAACAGCCTGTCACCTCACGGCTGTCCATCCCACAGCCGTGTGGTATACCGGCCCTGCACGGGCCCAACACCCCGTCATCTCACGGCTATCCATCCCACAGTCGTGTGGTATACCGGCACTGCACGGGCCCAACAGCCTGTCATCTCACGACTGTCCATCCCACAGCCGTGTGGCACTGCACGGGCCCAACAGCCCGTCATCTCACGGCTATCCATCCCACAGCCGTGTGGTATACCGGCACTGCACGGGCCCAACAGCCTGTCATCTCACGGCTGTCCATCCCACAGCCGTGTGGCACTGCACGGGCCCAACAGCCTGTCACCTCACGACTGTCCATCCCACAGCCGTGTGGTATACCGGCACTGCACGGGCCCAACAGCCCGTCATCTCACGGCTGTCCATCCCACAGCCGTGTGGTACACCGGCACTGCACGGGCCCAACAGCCTGTCACCTCACGGCTGTCCATCCCACAGCCGTGTGGTATACCGGCCCTGCACGGGCCCAACAGCCCGTCATCTCACGGCTGTCCATCCCACAGTCGTGTGGTACAGGGCCCAACAGCCCGTCATCTCACGGCTATCCATCCCACAGCCGTGTGGTATACCGGCACTGCACGGGCCCAACAGCCTGTCACCTCACAGCTGTCCATCCCACAGCCGTGTGGTATACCGGCACTGCACGGGCCCAACAGCCTGTCATCTCACGACTGTCCATCCCACAGCCGTGTGGCACTGCACGGGCCCAACAGCCCGTCACCTCACGGCCGTCCATCCCACAGTCGTGTGGTACAGGGCCCAACAGCCCGTCATCTCACGACTGTCCATCCTACGGCCGTGTGGTACACCGGCACTGCACGGGCCCAACAGCCTGTCACCTCACGACTGTCCGTCCCACAGCCGTGTGGTACACCGGCACTGCACGGGCCCAACAGCCCGTCACCTCACGGCCGTCCATCCCACAGTCGTGTGGTACAGGGCCCAACAGCCCGTCATCTCACGACTGTCCATCCCACAGCCGTGTGGTACACCGGCACTGCACGGGCCCAACAGCCGTCACCTCACAGCTGTCCATCCCACAGCCGTGTGGTATACCGGCACTGCACGGGCCCAACAGCCCGTCACCTCACGGCCGTCCATCCCACAGTCGTGTGGTACAGGGCCCAACAGCCCGTCATCTCACGACTGTCCATCCCACAGCCGTGTGGTACACCGGCACTGCACGGGCCCAACAGCCTGTCACCTCACAGCTGTCCATCCCACAGCTGTGTGGTACAGGGCCCAACAGCCGTCATCTCACGGCCGTCCATCCCACAGTCGTGTGGTACAGGGCCCAACAGCCCGTCACCTCACAGCTGTCCATCCCACAGTCGTGTGGTACAGGGCCCAACAGCCCGTCATCTCACGGCCGTCCATCCCACAGCCGTGTGGTACAGGGCCCAACAGCCCGTCACCTCACGGCTGTCCATCCCACAGTCGTGTGGCACTGCACAAGCCCAACAGCCGTCACCTCACGGCTGTCCATCCCACAGCTGTACCGTACAGTACCGTACCATACCGTACCATACCATATCGTACCCTACCCTACCATAGCCTGCCCTCCGCCTGTCTTCCTCTGCCCTGTCCTGTACAGACCGAAAAGCCTGTTCCATCTCCTGGTTTGCCCTGTACTTTCATGTATATACGTACATTCGTAGCAGCCTCCCGTCCACAGTCCTGTGCTACATGGGGCGCTATGCATTTGGTTTGCTGCGACTGTCCAACGGAGGTAGAAAGGTGCTCCCGCCCTAATTCATCCCCCACCACTTTTAACATTTCGTTTCCAATACTTCGTTAACTAGCGAAGCGAGCCTTGTTGCAAGACTTCCGATACATCGCGAGTGAAGGCGTTTCTTGGATTGCCTTTGTTCAGATTTCTCAAGTGTCGTCTACCGGGGACTGATGCCTTAATCCTATTCCAGTGCGGACATTTTAGCCTGATTTGTATACTGCGTGAGGCGAATTTCCTCTGCCTAACAACTCGATAACTTACCTTTTGATCACGTCGCTGGATATCGCAAGTGAATTGTCACGATGAAGCATATGTACCTCGGTGTTAAACAAAACATCATAAAAACGGTGCGGGTGGGTTCAGACGCCTGGAAAGGGAGAATAATCTGATTAACTACCTTCCCTAGGGGTCATAGCGTTATACGTGACACGTCATTACGCTGGTAGCATCCGGAGGAACACCTTGGTAGGTATTTTGTACAGGTGTTATCAGTATTCGTTTTCTCAAAATTTGGCATGGCTCCGCAAAAAAAGGTTATCTTTTGATGATCTGACATTTTTCATCGCCCCTGAAGTCAATCAGTGACCCAAAAAGATCATGCTTGATGTCGGTCGCACGCTGGTACTTGTTTTGTTTTTCTCGTATGCTGTTTGAGATTATTAGGAGGGTCACACCAACTCGCTCCCACGCCTTTCGAAGATGACAAGCTGCCCAGTGCCGGTGGGGGGTTAGTCACCTGACATGGCAAGGACTCTGTAATGGGTCCTCACGTGCATGAAATAAATGTACGCACGTTTTCTTCAGGGTTACCTATCCTTTAAAATATGCATGCGCAAGTCCTAACATTGCAACATAGGTCAATGACCTGTGACCTTAGCAAATCAATGGCCTGATGAGCTCTCGTTTGTTAATACTGATGCATGTGCAACATCATCGCAATTTTAGCATAAATTCGCCTGCCATTCCCTGCATTCCCCATACACACTACCCAGGTTTGTTCCTTGCATCAAAACATGCACTAAAGAGCAGTGACCCGATATTTCAGTGCTGTCCCGAGCTGCTTGGCGCCCATAGCTTTAATAAAACCGACTGGAGGTGGCATCCATCCTCTCCACACCGGCCCTCGGCACGCAGGTGTGGCAGATATGAGTCTAGGGATGTCTTAGTTCGCAATATATCATACGGATGTTGCATATAATCATGCATTTTGCCGTTCATGTACCCTGTACTGCTTTTAATCGTCTCAAATTGGACAAGGTCGAGTTTAGGAACGAAAAATGGAGGACGTCTACTTCTGCCGAAGTACCGAAAGCTCATGGTCAGAGTACCTGCTGATGATATGCACATATGGGGAACTATAAATTATTTTTCAGACAGGGGAGTCAGGCGCCAACGCTGGAGAATACAGGGGAAGCTGGCTTTCACAGTCCACAGTTATTTCTGTCGGAAAACACGCGCCAAATGAAACAACGATGTACCGTATTGACTAAAAACCAAGAAGGTTTAAATAAACGCGTCTCTCCAGTGCTCAGTGCTCCAGTGATCTCAACATTGCCAGCCCGACATTCGCCCACACATATCGCACTCTCGAGTAAGCAATTTCAGTAGTATGCCAACACTGACTTGAGTAATGAAACCTTAAGGAGTAGAATGGTAACTCTGATAACGATCCAATACGAAAAATGAGCGCACCCAGGTGTGCATACTATATTTGAATGAGGCGTCTCGTTTTCGTCACATATTTTGGATTACTGCCACCACTGAGCCACGGCATACATCACTAACGTTCTGAAAAAAGTGGAGTATCGATAATTATCGATACTCCACTTTTTTCCACTGGCCTGCGTTTCAAACTTTTTTTTTCAAAAGGTCGGAAGTTTCTCAGCTGTTCCAATACAAGTTTCGTGTGCCGAATCCGAAAATACTATCCATTTTTCTCGATTAGCTCCAGTGTTCACACTACGTCAAAGATAACAACTCACACACTGATGTATCAGTGCAGTGTTAAAATCGTCCAGACAGGTTCTGTTGCATATGTGGAAAGGTCACCCTACCAGATCGCCAGGCAAGCATAACCGTCTTTGTAAAAAAGAGTTACCACGCATATTTTGGAGTGAAACTTGGTGATCAGGACAAGCCGTTTGCCCCTCATATCTGCTGCAAGTCATGTGTGGAAGGCCTACAAGCCTGGAAGAACAAGACCCGGAAATCCATGCTGTCCGGTATTCCCATGGTGTGGCGGGACGGAAAGGAACGTACCACCGACTGCTATTTTTGTATGACAGATCTGAAAGGAGTAAATCGAAAGAAACAGAAGCATGTAAAATATCCGGATGTGCCATCAGCCATCAAGCCAGTCCCTCATGGTCCAGATGTCCCCATTCCTGAACCCGATGTCGACATCGAGTCATCTTCCGACTCTAGTGGGGATGAAATGGACGCAGACGCGTCTGGTGCATATGAACCGACCGAGAACGATCGACCGGTACCGTTGAACCAAGCTGAGCTCAATGACCTAACGAAGGACCTGAACTTGTACAAGGAATCTGCTCAGCTGCTGGATTCACGGCTCCGCGAAAAACGTTTGCTAGCGCATGAAACGACATTCTTTTGGTAGCGGAATCGCGAAAAATAATTCAGAGAATACTTTGCCTTCGACGAAGAACATTCTCTAGTCTACTGCAACAACATCGCGGGCCTAGTAGAAGCAATGGGTACAGAGTACAACCCAGCAGAATGGAGGCTGTTCATAGACTTCTCGAGTAGGAGCCTGAAGGCAGTTCTTCTGAACAACGGCAATAAGTTCGCGTCGATTCCTGTCGGACACTCCGTGCAACTGAGGGAAACGCATAACAGCATGGAACTTGTGTTGTCTGCTTTGAACTACAAAGAGCATGGTTGGCTGATCTGTGGTGACCTCAAGGTAGTAGGTCTCGTCCTTGGGCTGCAGGGTGGCTACACGAAATATCCATGCTTTCTATGCCTCTGGGACAGTCGGGCTGACAAACAGCACTATGCACAACGCGACTGGCCATCCAGGCATGCACTTGAACCTGGCTCCCACAACGCGCAGTCACGCTCCCTGGTTGAACCACAGAAAATCCTACTTCCACCACTCCATATCAAACTCGGTTTGATGAAAACTTTTGTGAAAGCACTGGATAAAGAAGGACGAGGATTTGCATTTTTGGGACAGAAATTTCCTAATGTAAGCAGAGAGAAGTTGAAGGCTGGTGTATTCGACAATTCTCAGATAAGGGAGCTCATGAAGGATACTCGATTCGAAGAATGTCTGGAACAGTCTGAGCTCTCTGCATGGCTTGCCTTGAAGTCAATCATCACCAACTTCCTGGGTAATCACAGAAGTGCGGAATACGTGAAGGTCGTCGATGAGTTGATGGACAGTTTTCAGCAACTTGGTGCTCGAATGTCGGTAAAAATGTACTTCCTTAGGTCCCATCTATATTACTTCCCAGAAAACTGTGGAGATTACCATGAAGAGCAGGGAGAACGCTTCCACAAAGACATACGGGTGATGGAAGAACGCTACCAAGGTCGGTGGGATGTGAACTTTCTGGCGGACTGTTGTTGGTGCCTGAAGAGGGATGTCCCATCTGCTCAACACAGTCGGAAGTCCCTGAAAAGGCCATTTATTCCGCAGTAGTGTGTACTGTCGGGATGCGCTCTGAATACACTTATGGTCCATCTGTTAGGAGTTTAAACCTTTATTTATGCTTCTGTCGGATTCACTAGTAAACCAGTCAGAGCAATATTTTGGTTCATATGAGTGAATTTTTTTTTTTAATCGAGCTAATCGAGCAAAACGGATTCCATTTTCGGAATCAGCATAAAAAACTTACCTAAAATCAGCTGAGACACCCTGGACCTTATAAGTAATTGCGTGAGACGAAATGTAAGACCTCAATATACCAGGAGGTGCTGAGTTTACATCAAAAGTAGCGTTAGGGATTGTGCTATATTACTCAATGTTTCGGCCGGGGGCCATCGTCAGGACTTTTGATGTAAACTCAGCACCTCCTGGTATATTGAGGGTCGTACATTTCGTCTCATGCAATGTCTAAAACCCAGGAGCACCTAAGAGCCATTCTTCGTTGTATTAAACCTTATAAATCACGCAGACCAGTGATTGGTGCGAATGTGATATTTCTCAGAAGTTTATACCGAATGTGGATGGAAATTATCTGAAAAGTTGTATGTCTGCGTAAAGTTTGCGGTGATCTGCGGAGTTCAATGTATTTATTACTAGTCCTGTGTACGCAGCTTAGGTATAATATACGAAGCGTTTCCTCGTGGAATCCCCCACGGAATCCCCCACGGAGTAGTTTAACAATGGAACTCAGGTTCATGAAAGGTAGCCCCGATGCACGACACGAATCAGGAGTGTCCAGACGCCGACTCTGACCACAGCAGCCAACTGCTGATAATTCCTGGATCCTCCCCTGATCGTATCCCCGTATACGCAGCCCTGATCCTGCAGCCCTGATCCTGCCCCGGACCGGCGCTCCCACCGCTGCCCTGATCCTGCCCCGGACTGACGCTCCCACCGCTGCCCTGATCCTGCCCCGGACCGGCGCTCCCACCGCTGCCCTGATCCTTCCCCCGGACCGGCGCTCCCACCGCTGCCCTGATCCTTCCCCCGGACCGGGGCTCCCACCGCTGCCCTGATCCTGCCCCGGACCGGCGCTCCCACCGCTGCCCTGATCCTGCCCCGGACCGGCGCTCCCACCGCTGCCCTGATCCTGCCCCGGACCGGCGCTCCCACCGCTGCCCTGATCCTGCCCCGGACCGGCGCTCCCACCGCTGCCTGCCCTGCCACGTACCAACTGTGTTGCCCGGCTGCAGCACACAGGCGGTAATCCGAGAAGGTGATACTGAAGACGATCCTGGCGGCACACCGGCTGGTTTCTCTAGCCCTGTCGGTGGTGGGCGAGCTCAGGCTCCAGAAGTGCTCCGATGTGTACAGGCGTGCGCCCATGATTTTTCCATGGGGGGTGCCCGGACCGAAAAGGGCACTTGGCCGGCTCCAAAAGGGCACCTGACCGGCTCCAAAAGGGCACCTGGACGGCTCTTAAAGGGCACTTTGCGGCCCGGGGCACACTGGAAGGTTTGTTGACCGGAGGGGCGTGAGAAAAAAAAATCAGCCAAAAGGGCAGTTTTGGGCCCAAAGGGCACCTTTGGCACAGGCGGGACACATAAGGCAGGTAATTTTTGGGCTAAATTTGGGACATTCCGGCCAAGAGGGCACTTTTCGGTCAAAAGGGCACTTTGGTCTCATGGGGGGCCCGGGCCCCTGCCCCCTCCCTCCGGTGCGCCTATGGATGTGTGCGTCTCCAGCTCAGCCTGTCGGTGGTGAGCGAGCTCAGGCTCCAGAGGTGCTGCGATGTGTGCGTCCCCAGCTCACCCTGTCGGTGGTGGGCGAGCTCAGGCTCCTGAAGTGCTGCGATGTGTGCGTCTCCAGCTCAGCCTGTCGGTGGTGGGCGAGCTCAGGCTCCAGAAGTGCTGCGATGTGTGCGTCCCCAGCTCAGCCTGTCGGTGGTGGGCGAGCTCAGGCTCCAGAAGTGCTGCGATGTGTGCGTCCCCAGCTCACCCTGTCGGTGGTGGGCGAGCTCAGGCTCCAGAAGTGCTGCGATGTGTGCGGCCGCCCGCGCCGGCTGGGGTCATTCACGGCCGGCCGGTGAACACGTGGCGCTAATGATTATCGAATGCAAAGTCTACGGGACCCCGGTGCGCCCGGCTCGTGACGTCACGGTCGTGTCGCGGGAGACGCTGCAGGTGTGGCGACGGCCTGGCTGTTGGTGCCAACAGGTGACGGCGCCGGTGGCGACGTGCGTGCCACGGTACCCACGGTGCCTACAGCATGCGTGCGAGCGCTGATTCCTGTATCACAGCGTCGTGTGTCACACGTTGCAGCAACGTGTGTCTCACATTTCACTTAATTGTTAATTTCCCATGCATGGTACCCTATTGAGAATGAATACCACGACCGCTTATATTTTCCGCAAACTTGCGACATATGTGCCCCATTGGGTGCTACATATGTAATGTGAAGGATTCGGCGGGCCATTACAAGCTGTGACCTGCAGGGGTCGCCGTGTGGTCACCGATATGTCAAGCTAAGGGAACTAAGCGGAGTATTTGAATGAACAACGGTACCACATACATTAATGGGCGTTCTAGCCAAGCTTCCGGTATATCTGACCGTAGCACAGAACTAATAACACGGCACTCTAAGCAAGTTCTAGTTGATATGTAGAAGTGGATCACAATTTATTTCATGTAATTGTTCCTTTCTCATGGGTTTTAACGAGGTACCCTGTGGAGGGTGAAAACCACGACCCATTGCATTTTCGACAAACTGGCAGCATGTGTACCTGAATAGATGTTGCATATTTGATGCCAATCGTTTTGCGGGGCATTGCAAGCTGTGGCCTACAGAGGTCGTCGTTAAAAAAAATCGAATATGGAGTTAAGGGAGTTAAGCAGAATATCTGAATGAATAACGATACCATATACGTATATGGATATTCTATTCGGCATCAGCACCTCTCATCCTAGCACAGAATTAATAACACCGTGCCCCAAGCAAGTAAGTACTGGTTGACAGGTAAAAGAGCATGACAAATTTCACTTTTTCGCATAAGTGAAATGGACCTGATGCTCTCATAGAAGGAATGAACCTAATGACACTAATGTTCCCACCGTTATCCTAACTATTTTATATAGCCGAATCCTTGTCAATGAACAGTATTTCTGAAACTAGATCCCATGTCCTTGCCGTGAAGACGATGCCTATGCCACGATACGAGCCAAGTAAGTTCTGTTCATTAGGGCCGATAAAAGACTCAGTACTCATTTGTTGCCTCGTAAAGTGCATACCAGGTTCAGTTTGTATGTTTCATAATGACATATCCCAGTTGTATAGGTATATTTGGTTGTTGTTTACCGACGTAAACGGCACCTTCCAGTTTGGACCAGCTCAATGGCATAATTACCGAGTAATGCAACCGTTGACATCACCTCGACTGCTCTCCGAATAAAGACATTGTTTTTATTAGGAAATGGTATTGCATCGTATGCATGTTGCTGAGAAGATAGTGTTCTGGTTGAGAGCTTAACCCGCGCCGTCTTTCCGGTCAGATCCTCACACCCCGTCTCGGGGGGGAGGGCGGGTAGTAACCCCTCTAAAATTCAAACTAAGCGTCGCACGAAAACGAAAGAGGTGTCATCGGAAAGCGCTCGACGAGTAGGGTTCGGATCTACCACAGAAACAATTTTCCTCCAAACGTGACGACACTAGGGGGGCTAGAATATCACGACTTTTCACGACTTACATCATGTTTTTAGCTCTGGGGAGTTCATTTTTGGGGATATTTGAAGAAAAAAATTATTTGGAATCAGAAAAGGACAGCGAAATCGACCAGGGACATACAATTTGTTCCCCCCCCCCCAAAAAAAAAAATTTATTTCTTGAAATTTCAAAATGTTTAGTTTTGAAGTTTTCTTTAATTCTCATTTTCTCATGGACCGAGACCGAATTTTCTAGCAGACCGAGAAACGTTGTTGGAAGTCAACTTTCCCTCGTAAAAAAATGCTTACTTTAGCCAGAATCTTCTATTTGAACTGTAATAGGCAAATATGCAAAATTATATGTAATCAAAAACGGGAAAAATCCTCTCGTACGTTTTGTTGCATCCAAAAAAAAATAAGCAAACGCTGAAAGTTTCATTAAAATATCTGTATCCGTTAAAGCGTGACGACTGGTTGAACCTTTTTGGAGGTGGCCTCACTTGACCTTGACTAACTCGTTGACCCTAGATGACCTGACTTCAAAATTTTGAGACTTCATGCCAAATTGATGTGGAAAAAGGTATGCGAAATTTCGCGCCGTTCGTTCAATATCCGCGAAAAACCTGAATGAGACAGTTGAACCCCCCCCCCCCTCCCGAGACGGGACGGGTTAATGTTGCCTGCAGTCATGATTGTTCCGGTGCTGAGTGCTTCTCATGATTTTGTGCTCAACACATAACATATTCCGTCTAAATATTTTGCTTGCTGGGCTGTGGTGCAGTTAATATTCCATCACTTCTAGATTCGCTTGCATGGTGTGGACCGACCATTGCAAGGAAGTTAGTTGTTTGAATTTCAGGGCGCTTCGACCGAAGCGTGATCATTTAACAAATTGCAGGGAAGCTAACACCCATCATTTATTCAATTTGCTTTCACGGTGTGGACCGTTGTAGGGAAGTGAACAACCCACCACTTCTTCATTCACTTTCATGGTATGGACCGTTGTAGGAAGGTTAACATCCCCTCACTTCTTGAGTTTCTTTTATGATGTGGATCGTTACAGGGCATCTATCTCCCATCACTTCTTGATTCGCTTTCATGGTGCGGATTGTTGCAGGGAGATCGGCTTCAAATCTCAAAATGTGGCTCCACGCGTCGAACGCGCACAGAACATGGTGGATATTTGATCCTCCCATGTGAGCACGAAGTACGTCATCAGGATGCTGTCAAAGCAGATCTCAGAGTAAGCCACCAGGTCGCTGCCAGTGCGGATCACAGAGTACACCATCAGGACGCTGTCAGTACAGATCACAGAGTAAGCCACCAGGGCGCTGTCAGTGCAGCGACACCGTGTGGCATACTCCTCTGACTCAAATGGTCCCTGCGGAATATAATTGTCAGTAGTCAGTCAGTTGGGATGAGACTCGGTAGTAGTTTGCTAGTCAAGGTGGCGAGTTCTTAATAGGTCTGAAGATAGCAGAGAAGCACGGAACAATTGTATTTCACCTCTCAAAAGCCAGTTCTAATACTTTCCGCGTGTGCCATGACTTTTGAACCCAGGCCTCCGCCTAATGGGGCACACATTTTTGAGTGCAGTCACGTGGAAGCTCGTGAATGTTGTATTCTCCACAAGCCTCCATTAGCACTCCATCTCCAATCCACAAACCTCTAACACTCCATCTCCACTCCATGATCCTGCTCTAACACCACCTCCGCGCTCCACAAGCCTCCACTGGCATGCCACGGAGCGACTGGAGGTGGTATTTGGATACTCTTGAGGCCATAGCAACAGGCTATGGGCTGTTCTGCCGTGATGAGTCCGGAACGGCTGTGGCTACCAACAGTGCACAAGTTTGGTTAATATTACCATATAAGGAAGTTTTCTGTGAGGACTTCTGTGTCGTCATCGTCTAATGAGAACGTTTGGTGGAAAGAACTAAACAGCAATAGCAGCGTACGCGTTGTTCCAATGTACGAATGGTGTTGGAACTCTTCTGCATTGCTTTGGATCGACTTGCTCATCCACTTCCTCATTGGGTTGGCGGAATTGTCCTCACTCGCCATACGAGCATAGTCGACGGGCGTGACATCGATCGCACAGCCCATCGTCGCGCTGAAGTTCGCGTCGCCGGAACGGGAAGTGTCTGGCTCTGGCCGTTTCCCAGTCTCTGAATGATTAACCACGGTGGCGGTGGCGCCGCGTCGGCTGGACGTGCGCTACGCGCTGCCGGGCAAGCACCGCTCAAATATTTCATGTCCGCCGGCTGCGATTCGCCTGCCCAACGTCGCTCTCGTCTGGGAGTGACGCGCGCACTGCCTGCACTGCCTGCGGTGCCTGCAGTGCTTCGTCAGTGTAGGGCTGGAGCGCGCGCGGCCTGTGGTGCTCAGTGAGTTTGGCAGAAGAGCGCTTTTGCCTGCGATATTTCGTGGGTGTAGGAGTGGAGCACGCACTATCTGTCGTGCTCCGTGAGCCTGGAAGTGACGCGAATAATCAAAACTGGTCGACACGCCCTAAAACCCAATTTTTTCAGTGAGGCGCACGTTACCTGCAGTGTTCCGTGAGTATGGGAGTGAGGCTTGGCTACCTGCAGTGTCCCGCGGGCTCATGAGTGGAGCGCACGTTACCTGCAGTGTTCCGTGAGTATGGGAGTGAGGCATGTGTACCTGCAGTGTCCCGCGGGCTCATGAGTGGAGCGCAGGTTACCTGCAGTGTTCCGTGAGCTTGGGAGTGAAGCGCACGTCGTTACCTGCAGTTTCCCGTGAGCATGGTATCCTTCCGGTATGCTCTCGTGCCCGGCACCATTTAAAATTGTAATGTCATCCGGTATTAATGCTTAAAAGAGCCACATGGGCCATCTGGTATAAGTCTATAAAGGAGAAGATACTATAAGACAAGATAAAAGAGGCTGAAACACCATAATGAATGTCGTATCCTGAGTTCTGAAGAAACTATCTACCCCATTGTCTTCCCATGGCCACTCCCATCAGCATTAGATACCTGAAGGAAGGTACTGAATCAGCTGCCATGATAATCATGATCTAAGATACCTACTATCAATCCTCCCCTACCAACTGAAATTCCCATCTCTCTACTACGCAACTTAAAATGGGAGAATATAATTTTTGAACGTAAATAATTTATCTTCCCCTTTTTACATATCTTCAGCGACGAACTTTCCATTGTGTCACCATGCAGCCTATTCCATTCATAGACCGCCCCTTGACTGAAAATTTGTTGGCGTTTAACTGTCCGACGACTTGACTCCTCTAACTTGAGGTGCTGACCTCTGTGTCACGCTCTAAATAGAAGAACGTCATTCAGATTGACATCTAACCTATCGCTATCTTGTTATCCTAAGCATCTCAATGACAGAACTCTTTAATCTCCTATGCTTGAGTGAGTACATATATAATCCCATATCTAATGCCTCTTCATATTGTAAATTTGCTGGTCCAGTGATAAGCCTGGTGGCTTTGCACTACCTCTCTAGCATACCTGTGTCTTTTCCAAGTAAGTGCTCGATGTCCGTATACAATATGCCAAGTGGGATCACACAAGGACAAAGTAACATTTTTCATACCTTTCTTTATTAACTATTTAATGCTCGCATTAGTGATTCTCACCATTTATCTTGCACTGTTCATAGCTGAGTTACCTTGCGTTTCTTCTTTAAGGTCACTTGAAACGAACACACCTAAATCGTTTTTCTCTTTAATCACGTCCAGTTCCCTATCTCCCATTTCATATCTAGATGTCCCACCTGCGGAGCCCGGATGCAGGTGGACTTATAGTTGAGAAACGAATGCCATTTAGCCTTACACTTATAGTTGAAAGACGAATGCCATTTATCAGTGCACTTTTTGGTCCTCTATGTCGTGCTGAATATTCATCACTATTGTTAGATATTCCTACCCGCTAGATGCTAGCAAATTTAGCACCATATTCCTCAGCCCAACCTCAATGTTGTTCAGAAAGATGACAAAGAGACGTGGACCTGGAACGGAGTCCTGTGACACTCCACTTCACAAAACGACAAGGAAGAGTGCACAAGAACGGAGTCATATGTCTACTAGATGCCTTTGCACTCGTAATTTTGTTTAGCTGTTCTATATGCCTCCAGGTTAGAGTCGGAGGTATGTTTTTGAAATAGTTTTTAATGTCTGCTTCTTTGACATGAAAAAATGTTATTTTTCTTTCCTTGTCAGCGACGAAGGCTGTCTAACCTATCCCATTCTGATTTGTATAAATATGCATGGAAGCCTGACGATGAATGTCCCAATGAATTTCACCCAGGGATATTCTAAGCCGGTCATAATTATCTTCAGCAAACTTTGGAAAAGCGTATGCTGTCCTGATGAATGTCTTCTAGGGTTCCATCCATATTTGCGTGTTGTAGAAAAAAGATCCGTTTTTGTGTGTATGATATATATATATATATATATATATATATATATATATATATATATATATATATATATATATATATATATATATATATACATATCATATCATATCATTTCCAGTTGTACATTCATCTAGCATGTAAAACAATACTATATTCCTTTTAATTTATCTTTATTGATTAAATTGTGTTACATTTATTCATATATTTATCTTTATTCAACACTTTGTTCATTCATCATGTGAAACAAAGTCTCCGTCTCCGTCTCCGTCTCCGTCTCTGTCTCCGTCTCCGTCTCCGCCTCCGCCTTCGCTTCCGCCTCCGCTTCCGCCTCCGCTTCCGCCTCCGCTGCCGCCACTGCCTCCGCTTCCGCCTCTCTCCTCTCTCTCTCTCTCTCTCTCTTATTTTTATTTTCTTTTCCTTCATTTTCTTTTCTTTTCTCTTCATATTTTTTTTCTTTTCTTCTTTTCTCTTATCTACTCCACTCTACTCTACTCTCCTCTTTCGTAATCTCTCATCTCCACTCCCCACTCTCCACTATTCTCTCCTCTTCTCTCCTCTTCTCTCCTCTTCTCTCCTCTTCTCTCCTCTTCTCTCCACTCCCGTCTTATTCTATCCTAAGTGTGATGATTTTCGACATAGGCGGATCAAGTTCACCTTTAGATGGGAGGCATCTATACTGTGTATGTTGAGAAAAGGGTTTCATAGTAATTAGAGAGTAGACAAGTCTGGTTGTCCCTGAGGCTTCAGAACGTTTGACGTTTCACACATGTTTTATGCAATGACCGCTACACAAGGTGTAGCGGGCAGGGGTGGATCCAGTGTAAAGAAACAGTGCGGCTATCCCATTAGTGTGTGCTTGGCTTCGCCCGTGAATTTTTCAATTGTAGAGCAACATCGGGTATGCTATTACTAAAATACTCCGTGTTATAAACAAAAATTGAGCTCATTACAAAGCGACTTTCTTGGCGGGAAAGGATGCCTGCCTAAATTTCGATTACCCTGGTTACATTTATGCTTTTAATTGATCTTTATTAGCCCTCAGTTTTAAAGCACTGTTAATTTGGGGTCGATTGGTAGCAATTGAACGCGAATGCTGGACGATGTCTGAGAGCCACAGTAAGACAAGAATTGACGTTAATTCTCCCTTTTTCCTCCTGCATCCGCCATTTTCAAAAGTTAAATATTTGTTTTTAGAAGTATGGTTAACTGTGCAAGTTTCGAAAGATATTTTAATAGCGAAATACACTCAGGACATTTCTCAATCCCGCGGCCCGCCGGCGAAACAGTGTGGGCGGTGCCATTAGCCGTGAATGTGCATAAAGTGTGTCGTGAACCAACCAATAAACAATAATAGCGAAATCGGTCCATTGGTAACCAAGATATCAACACGGGCCCGAATACTTCCTTTGGCAATGGAATGACTGTTGATGCTCTACACAGTAGGTTTACCACGCGCACGGCAGGGAGGGAGAACACAATCCGTTCACTCCTGTTTCTCCACGATGCATCATACACGGACATGCATGTTTGTAGTGTAATGTTGCGACTTTGTTGCAAATTGATAAGCTCGTCGTGTGCTAAGATGAATTATTGTAATCCGTTGGCAAATATAGAGCTTGCGGGATTGTAAAGTCGCCTGCCGACCGGCGGTCACGAAGGTTTTGTCGGTGCGGTGGCGCGGCATGCTGGCCGGTCGATCGATCTCATTTGACCCTGAAGGTATCGGAATATGATTGTAAAAGGTATAATACGGCGTGTGCGCTATAGCCATAAACGCATCCATAAAAATGATGCGTTTCTAGTTGCAGTAGTTTCTGAAATACATGAGGAATGGAATCCGCCTCCCTCGCACTCCGTTTCGCGTTATGTCAGAGTCCCTGGGGTGCGCGAGTTAAGATCAATGTATGCGGAACGCTATTCAACTGATATATTCAGTTTGTATGATCACTATGAATAACGTAAGATGATTCCCAATCGTAGAAAACTCCCACGGGATGTAGATTCTCCATACGCATTGAGTGTATGGTGCATTTATTATTAACTTAAGACATAAAACTGAGGAATGGGACTGCGATTGAACTCCCATGTTACCATCCATAAAATGGATGACCTAGGTTTCCAAGGGGGGACGATTTTATGTGCCCTTGTATATCGAGGTCTTATATTGACATCTCAGATTTACATTCTTCACTCCCGTTGTGATGACAGCAACCATGCAAAGTATATCGTATCCTATAAACGCTTCTAATCATTGGTCTCATACGTCACATCATTATTTACATGCTATTCATTAAGCTAGTCATGTGTACATGCGTTAGACATGTTTCCTGCCGTCTTTACTCATGTTCTTTGTTGGTATCAATATTGTCTGCCTTATCTACTAATACTAACTCCTGACTGCTCAGTGTATCCGAAAAAAATGTAACTTTGTGAACGGCACTATGTTCCCCCTATCCTGGTTGCTCGTCGGTGTAAACTGGCAGGAAAATAATTCCTCCGATGTATGCAAGTTTTCCATCTCACGATTGCACTTCATGATGTATGTTTTTTTTTAAATCCTACTTGATAAAATTCTTCATTTATTTAATAAAACCTTGTTCTTACTCACGAATAAATTATTTACGTTCCATATTTTGAAGCAAGCTTACTCCAAAATGATCAATGTTGCATATTTTGAAGCAGACTTATTCCAAACTGATCAAAGTAGCCCTCGGTTAAATTTGCTGAGTCTTTTTTGGTAGCGAGCGGCCATGGGAAACTTGCTGGGATGCGTGATGCCGTACAGTTATAGACAAATAGCTTATTCGATTTAAAATCAATGCTGCACGATGAGCCTTCATAACACGATTGTACTCTCGACAAGGAAGGCATGAAATCTAAGGGAAAATAATATGATGCTATGTGATGTATTTTCTGCTGACATGCTAAGGCACACTTTACAATTCAAAGATGTTGTAATTTCCCCGGCTGGGATCTTCTGTAAGCCTTTGCTGTATAGTCAGGAACGGCAGGGTCTGATAAGCCCTGATCTCTTGGCCTTCATAAGGGAAAGATGCAGGGAAGATCATTTAATCTGAAACCGAGATCATTGACAAGAAGAACTAGTCGATAATTCGCGATATCGGCGAAAAACTGACATATTCCATGTCATCACACTAAGGGTCGGCCAGCTCACACGGCATTTCAAGTTGTGTACGTTGAGTCCGGCAAAGGATGCCGCATCAGCTATTTTAAGTGGCAGCTCACGATGTTTTTCTTCTGTATGAGTGAAAAACTCCAGGTGATTCCATTACACCTCCCACAAGTTAATTTGATGGCATTGTTGTGACTTGTAGCCATGCGCTATTTGGTCTGCAAAATAGCATGCCTTAATAGAGGCGAGAACCTTCGTTCAAAAAGAAGTTCATTCGTGCATAAAGATAAAAATAAAGCTCAGAAGGAACATGCCTAGCGTATCATGTCTATCATGCCTATCGTATTATGCCTAATCGTGATTAAAATACAACTTTCCTGGCTACTGCTGTCCACGGTCCATAGAAACCCTTACAATTGCGCGGTTATTCCAATGTAGGAAATTCCAATCGGGTGTACAGCACTTCACGCATATAAAATCAGCTCCACATTTTAGCCATTCCGAACTCTCCCGGCGGCTGCTCCCAGCTGTTCCCAGCTGTTGCTCCCAACTGCTGCTCCCGAGCTACTTCCAGCTACTACTCCCAGCTGCCACTGTTCTCGGCCGGAGTAACCTGGAGTAGATTGTAGATACTCCGATCTGCTCCGAAAACGCACGGGACCA
>JAOTOL010001571.1:862500-902500 GCA_034440575.1 Imbricaverruca yamaguchii
GGCTCAACTTCCACGCTCCAGAATAGTCGATCTCGCCCGACTGTGCAATTTATTATTTGAAATATAAAAAAAAAACAGGACAATTTATGTCATTGATATGTATGTTAAGCATTAAATTGGAGATTGTTCATGTTAACTATTTTGCATCGTTTCGTGAACTTCTGACAATCTACCAGCCCGTACAATTGTGATGATAAAAATTCGTCCCATGCTGAGAGATGGGACTTTCGAGCTTTCCACTCACTTGGATCAGCTGTTGCTCACATATCGCGAATTAGCAGTGGCAGTAGCTTTGGCAGTCTGCACTTCCGAGCTATGCTGAAATTCCCGGCTGAGACCCCCGGTTGAACTGTATGTACACGGATATTTCCTCTGAGACGGGTCACAGATCGTTCCTAGACCTGTAGTGGACGGCGTTGGTCATCAGTGATTCTTTTGATCTTTCATATTTACTGATGCTTTTGGTTGGTGAGTGTAAGCAGTCATGAATGCCAAGTGCTAGTGACGGACAGTACTAGTGCTAGTGTGTTAGTGTCGCTGTGAATAATTGTTGCAAGCTACGTTTCTGCGACGTGCGCTTGAGACCGCCATCGTATAACTCCATTGTTTAGGTGAAGAAGGTCGGACATTCACTTTAGACCTCGCTCACGCAGGGTGGGGGAGGGGCGTGATGCAGTTGTCGAGCATATCCTCTAAGCCGCTCAGCAAATTGCACTCAGCTTACCAAAGGCGTTTCGACCCTTGGTTTCTAGGTGGATCCAACGCCAGCGGCGCGGGATCGATTTTCAAGCTGGAGGAATAAGACTGTTCTAAAAGACACGATTTGATTTCGGAAAGTTTGGTTCTGGAGCGCCAGTATTCTTTCTGTTTCTATTTTTACGGTCATAATTTTCAGCTCAGTTGTTCGATAGTTCAGCCTCCGTTCTTCCCTTGGTCATATGCTCCCATCGAGCCCAGACACAAGCAGCCGATCCCCTCATTTCCCTGTGACAGAGAGAAGACAACATTTAGTTTGCGGTCATCAAATCGTAGGTTATTATATTGATGCAATACTTTTAGACCTTTGCGGATTATCGTTCCTGCTGTTCCAATGGCTATTGCTACCTCTGCTTATTACATCGATTGCGTGGATTAGGTATACTAGTTAGATAAGGAATCGTATACAGCAGCGGGCAACCAAACCACCAATGGAGATGATCGTTCCTACACCAGCATGCACAGAAGAAAAAATAACGTTGCTGTTTTGATATGCACAATGCTTTGCCATAGCTTCGTAGCCCTTTCATAGGTAACGCATCTTTAAGGACAGGTAGGACAGACAGGTGAGTCCACTTATCGGGCCCACCGTTGGTCATGGCAGCATAAGCCGGGGCGGAGACCCACCGTGCGAGCCACTGGCGGGATCGTCGGGCGAGTCCGTCCATCCGATTCAGATGTTGCCTGGTACAGCAACTGGACAACTTCAGAAGGATGCCGTGTTTTGCGGAAACTTACCAGCTCTCTAGGTAGGGTCGGATTCCACAGTAAAAAAACAACTCCAATTGCGATTCAGACCCCAGGAACCTCAGCTGTGGCGACGCCCATGCAGCTTACGCATACCCAGTGGGATATTTTGTGCAAACTTTTTGGCAAAATCAGCCCGTCACGTCAAGGCAAACATTCGTCATGTTATAAGAGGACACACCGATAATTTCTCACATGCATGATACTTGGTATTCTGGTGCTTTCCACCTGGACCAACATGCCCGCAATTGTCGCTCGCTGGTTCATTGTCCAAGCGATCTAACGTACTCGCTGTGTCAGTGGCCTCTCCAAAGTAAGTTGGTGTTATGGACCGAGTAAAACTCACGTTGTCTTTTTGGAGTTGAGAGTATGCACGGGGCCTTTGATCCGAAATGAGTATCCAATTGCATTGTGGCGTCCCAGGGAAGTTCAATGTAGTCGTCGGGAGCAAAATTTCATGCCTTCCATAAGTTCACTTGCTTTGCTTGGCCCGGCCATCATTTATGCACCCGAATGTGGCGTGCTACGTTAGGAGGTCCACATTGTATTATGGAACACTTTTGTGCATCCTTTGCGTGCATCGCTTATCTTTTGGTTCCAGGTTTCAGTTAAGTTTGGAAATTTACTGCATGCGAATACCTTTTGACCATTTGACCCTTCAACCCTTTGACATGATCTGGAAGGGGTGGAAAATTACAAATCGGAAGAATCTGATGCCAATCACGAGATGTCACCACGAACAGCACACTTGTATTTATTTCGCCTCGCAAGCAAGACCCGTTTGGGAGCGCTAGCTGGTTCACACCCTTGCGCTGCATTGTGAAGGGAGCCATAATACCGTAAACGGGTGACGAAGTGCACAGGGAGCCCTGGAGGGGTGAGGGTTGCACTCCTTCCTCTGCACTGGGAACGGTGCCAGAATGGATCTTTCCTCTGTGCTGGGAAGGGTGCCAGAATGTCGTAAACTGATGACGGAGTTGACAGGGAGCCGCTCGTAACAGACCACGCGAATTTATGGGTGGAGAACGCATGTCGCATTTCAAGCAGTGCATTTATCCACCGCTCATGTTGCATTTTTCATTAAGCGGCACTGCCCCGCGAGCTCCGCCGACCATACGAGCAACACTGCACGTTCGTTGCATGTTGTTGGGAGTAAAAGTATCGACTTCCTAGTGAACGAATAACTTTTAGCTTATATTGATTACTATTGGTTTTGCTTATTTGCTGTTGCGTATTGTTGAAAGCAAAAGCTATATTTACTCCTACCTTTGTCGAAGGTCGAGAAGAGAATTGCATAAATATGCTGAACAAATTTTGATAATTCCGTACAGTGCATTGAAAGTTTCGTTCAGTGCCACATATTCGACACAGGAGACAGAGTACGGACATAGCGTCTCATATTTCGGTATGTGCACCTTGAAGAACAGTTTGTTTCAGTCGAACTTGGATACATATGGTTGGCTACATGTACTTGGCTACATGCACTTGGTCACACGTACCTGACTGCATGCACTCGTGCCAAAATCGGGCTCGTCCGCCCAATATCTTATCCGTAGCTCAAACTTAAATGCAGCATATCGAACTATCGAATTAGGAATGGTATCGCGATGTGTCACCGTCATTTTTTATTCACATCCTTCCCGTTCAATGTTTGTCGTAAACAACTGTTAAGCGCGGTACCCTCCATCGGAATGGCCCTGTCCACGCAGTTGCTCGCCTCCAGCTACGTAGGTCACGTGGCATTATGAAGCTTTGCTACCGACACTTGTGTGGCGGAACTTTATTGAAGAAATAACAATATTTGGATAAAGCATTGCGATCAAAGGTCGCAAAAAGAACAATTGAAAGAACAAGTAGAATCCCAAGTTGCGGACTTAATGCACTGCAACAAAAGAGCTCTTCAGGTTTTAAAAGTAAGATCTACCTTTTCATTTTGATGTTTGCCGACTTCATCACGATATATCTCCTGAAGCACTCTCAATTATTGTAAAAAGAAACCGATTTGCGGCGCCATTCCCGTGCTCGGACAGCTTACAATATACATGTTCACGTGCCATCCGTGCTAAATTGATGTCGGTAACGTGCCTGGTGTATCACGGGGTATTCAGTTGCGTCCCAGGCAGGGATGACGAGTTCTATGGATGCGTTTCGTAATGCACCTTGGTGAACTCATCTCGTTTGAAATCTCTTAGCTCCTCGTGCATGCTTGAAGTCTTTATAAACACGCAAGGCAATGCACCTATGACTGATGTGCACGGATATTCGACTGTACTGCGCTTTTCTCATTTGCGCCTGTTCGTCGATCGCCACTATATGCGCCTGGTGTTGATTTAAAGCGTTGTATAGGGAAGTGTTCTGGGTAATTGCAATGTGTGGGGTATCGATGATATGTTTGGCGTATGACACTGGGTGCGGGCGTCGCTATGAAAGAAGCTAACAAAATAACCGAGGGCTCGACTCCCCATTCCCTATCGCCGTCGGACCTTCATGCATCTCCTTACCCACTTTCTCCTTACCCACTTTCGTCGATAGAATCTGTGTACCTTTGGGCCTGAGAAAAATTGGGCCGGCCTTTTAGAATTGAGGTCGACTGGAGTGATGTAAGTGGGCCCGTATCTCTGGTGAATAACTGGCGATAGTGTGTGACCGCTCGCGCTGCTGGTCAACATTTCACTGGATGATTTGATGGACTACGCAAGCTGTTGAGCTTTTCTCCCTTCTGTCTTTGTTCACATTGTTACTGCACGTTCGGTATCATTTTGCATCGGTCTTCCGTGTGCTCGATCGCGACACCTCCACTCTAAAATGACGAATGAGGACGGCATCCTTCCGTTGGAACTTAGAGGAAATACGTGTGCGTGTATGTGTGTGTGTGTGTGTGTGTGTGTGTGTGTGTGTGTGTGTGTGTGCGCGCGCGCGTGCGTGCGCCACCCTCAGAATACGCTACTCTGAAGGTAAGTTGACGTCCAGGTTCGCCTCTTCATACAAGCTGACTACCTCGATTTGCATTTAATTTCTAAATGGATGTCTGCTGTCAGAGATATTCGAGCACGTACGCTGCTATTTCACTTCGCAGAAACAGCCCATTTACTGTAGGCTGTTTCTGCGAAGTGAAATAACAGGGCAGCGTAAAGTCGTGAAAACGTGGATTCAGACCAGGCAAAATCGATTGAGGAGAGTGGTCCAATTTTTTTTAGCTCGCTGGGCATTCAAACTTGCGAACTGAAAAATGGATGCTCATATTGGAATGCATGTGACCCAAGGACAATTTTAAAGCATGCTTTCGTCTGAACTAGACGAAATCCGATAGAATTGTAATGGTGCGTTTGGTTTCGAAAGTTTTGCGATCGTGCGATATAGTTCGGGGGTGAGATATATCTCGAGGAGGGGAAGGGTGAGATGTATATCGGGGGAGGGAGAGAAAGAGTGAGATGTAACTCGGGGAGGATGTGGCTGAGATGTATCTCGGTGATGGTGAGGATGAGATGTGTCGTCAGGGAGGATGAGGGTGAGATGTATCTCTGGGAGAGGGAAGGTGAGATGCATCTCGGGAACGGGGAAGGTAATATGCATCTCGGGGAGGGGGAGGTGAGATGTATCTCCGCTGGCAGATGTTTGCGGCTGAAGACGGGCAGCTCGGCGCCAGTGCGTCGTCAGGTTATGGGCACCGGACACTCAGGCGTCAGGTCATGTCGGCACGCCGTTCGTCATCCTCTCCAGCGAGCTCGTCCCATCGTCCACCCTGCTTAAAAGATCACCCACTCGGGTGGATTTCCCACCCACCCCGGCGGACACGGTGCCTACCCCGGCGGGACGTGGTGTCAACCCAGACGGTCACGGTGCCTGCCGTGGCGGGACGTGGTGTCAACCCAGACGGTCACGGTGCCTGCCGTGGCGGGACGTAGTGTCCACCCAGACGGTCACGGTGCCTGCCGTGGCGGGACGTGGTGTCAACCCAGACGGTCACGGTGCCTGCCGTGGCGGGACGTAGTGTCCACCAAGGCCGGGACGATGACATCCACGTCGGTGGAACGTGACACCCACCCTGCTGGCGCCCCACCCACCCTGTCGGACCCACCACCCACCCGGCAGAGCGTGGCACCCACGCAGGCGGACACGACATCCGGACTGGAGTCAACCTTGCTGGCACAGATTCCGGCGGCTTTAGCGCGCTACCGTTAGCCGACGTCGCCAGATACGGTCGGTGACGTAAATCAAATCTGATGTCCCTGGGACGGCAGTATCAGCCTGCTTCCCGTCGCCGTCCGCTCTGCTAAAAAATCGGGTCGGTTCGACTTGTTCTACACCAGAGGGGATCTACAGCCGTTCCCCGTACGGATGATCATGAGCAGAATGTACTCGGAAATGGATCCCCGATGAGCACTACCAGAGTAATTTTAGCTCGATCTGAAGGTATGCGCTGATCCCAGGTATGCGCTGATCTGAAGGTATGCGCTGAAGAAGTCTGCTCGCTTCTTGCTTTCGTTCTTTTTTCTTTATCTCCTATCAGGTCGTCATCTCAGCCACGAAACATGCGATACCTGCGATTTGGGGCTCCGTTCGGGACTAGCTTGTCTTTTTTTTTTCGCGCCGTTCGGTCGATCCGGTAGTGGCCTTATTTGGTGGTACCCAGTCGCACGAATCTCGGAGAGAGCCTGGCGGGACGACAGCGGACCCTGCTAGAGCCCTGGTCGGGCAGCAGCGGCGGCGACAGCGAACAGGATGGCAGCTCTCGAGAATCGTGTGGGGCGACAGTTATATCGAGAGCCGTGTGAGATGGCAGCTCTGCCGAGATCCGTGTGACGTGGCAGCTCTGTCGAGAGCCGTGTAAGATGGCAGCTCTGCCGAGAGCCGTGTGAGATGGCAGCTCTGCCGAGAGCCGTGTAAGGTGGCGGCTCTGTCGAGAGCCGTGTGAGATGGCAGCCCTACCGATAGCCGTGTGAGATGGCAGCTCTGCTGAGAACCGTGCTGAGGAGGTTACTTTAGTCCAGCAGATGGAGGTAGATACATGCTTGGCCGCTCGTCCTCGGGCCATTTCGAGTCCAACGAAGTCAATCGACCACTTTTTGCGCCCATGCTTAAAGAAGGTTCATGCATTTCAGCAGTAACCCTAAGTTCGACAATTCAGTATAAAGCGTTTTCCTTTGAAATGCGTCACTGAATTCAGCATTTGAGTTATTCATTGCAGTATTAGTGCTACGAATCTTGAGTATAATTGTATCAATACACTTCCGAACGTAATGCAAGCAATTCAAACTTGAGTGCAAGCTGCCGGCGTGCTGAAGTATGTCGTGGTAATTGAATGCGACGTTTCAGGTGGAATTTCACGCGAGAAGACGGGAATAGTCTTCCAGGCTGGTGCGGTGCTGAATACAAAGTGTGCATGCATTCGCTTCCATATATTTATCAAGGATGACTCGGGGGCACGATGACACTCAACATTCGTTGAGTGGATCACATATGGCTTGCACGCTTCAGCGCGAGAACACGAGAGCATACGGATGAAGGCATCAAATGCGGAAGATTATTTGAATCTATTCACCTATCCACTGCGATTGGTTGTCCGAAGTTAAGGAACGCGGGTGGAACATACCTCCATCATTCGCCCACACTTACGAAATTGTTCGTCAGCCTGCGCCCGGCTAATTGTTCATGCCTGCGAGCAGGTAACCATTCACGTTTTCTATCTGGCATGGGTGCAAATTGGTTAATGTTGTCCCTGCGCTCCAAGCAATCAGTCTAGCTCCCCTTGTGGACGCGTTTCCTGCTCCCTGCGAGCTCAGCTCCGTGGGTCGCGCCGGAGCGAGGAGGTGCCAACTTAGCGTGTCCTGCCGAGTCGGCCAGGCGACGATCGATGATCCGCGACCTGTGTTGCTGTTGTCCCCATGACTCTCCCGACCACGCCTGGCAGCGCTCGGCCGAAGTCGATTAGTGCTGCCGCTGTCTTGTTTTTAATCAGTTTAGCGCTTAAGCAGGCTGGTTGAGAATAGATCGGCAGACGATGACAAAGTGAACAAGATGTAGTGGCAAATGCCAACCAAATGTCATTCCGCTTGAAATTTAACGCTTCGTGTTCTGTTGGTGGCTGATGCGAAGTATAAATTCACCAGACGGAACAATTGGAAAAAGTAAATTCCTTTGAATTGAAGGTTGCTAGGATTGCAGGTTAGACCGGAACGCCAATCGTACATTGGTAATGGAACTCGTACGAACTGATATGTGGTAAGTACCACCATTCTCCACAAATGAGTTTTAATGGTCCACCTAATATGTGCCATGGCGTTGTAAATATAACCACCAACAAAGCAATTGCAAATATTCTTTGGCTTCGGCTATTTTTATCAGTCATTTTTATACTACCTCTGATATCTGACGTTTCGTTCACGAACTGCGGATTTCAGCAATGCGATCATCATTCAGCTTTATTTCAGGCGGTATGCAAAGCAACGCCGTCGAAGTCAGTAAGCTGGCTTATTTGCGATGCTAGTGCTCCCAACTGGCAGTTCCAGCCTGAATTTAAATGAATGGACGCATGATGCTTAGTTTGAAATGTTCAAGGGCGACTTTGACAGTTAACTATGCTCGCAGAGTCGAATGCTCTATTTTATGCCGATACTATTTTATGCCGATTGCACCCAGTTTAAACCAGAAGTTGCTTTTATGTGACAAAAAGGCCAGTCATAGCAGCACATTTTCTCAAGCTCTGGACGGTGAGCTCGGGTGGATCAATAGGCGGATAGTTGAGCCGGGACGGTGACCGCGGGCGGATCAGTGGGCGGATAGTTGAGCCGGGACGGTGACCGCGGGCGGATCAGTGGGCGGATAGGTGAGCCGGGACGGTGACCGCGGGCGGATCAGTGGGCGGATAGTTGAGCCGGGACGGTGACCGCGGGCGGATCAGTGGGCGGATAGTTGAGCCGGGACGGTGACCGCGGGCGGATCAGTGGGCGGATAGAACTTGGATGGTGAGTGTGGGCGGATCAATGGACGGATAGAGCCCGGATGGTGAGTGCGGCGGATAGAGCTGGGACGGTGAGCTCGGGCGGATCAGTAGGCGGATAGTTGAGCCGGGACGGTGACCGCGGGTGGATCAGTGGGCGGATATAATTTGGACGGTGAGCTCGGGTGGATCAATAGGCGGATAGTTGAGCCGGGACGGTGACCGCGGGCGGATCAGTGGGCGGATAGAGCCCGGATGGTGAGTGTGGGCGGATCAATGGACGGATAGAGCCCGGATGGTGAGTGCGGGTGGATCAGTGGGCGGATAGAGCCCGGATGGTGAGTGCGGCGGATAGAGCTGGGACGGTGAGCTCGGGCGGATCAGTAGGCGGATAGTTGAGCCGGGACGGTGAGCTCGGGTGGATCAATAGGCGGATAGTTGAGCCGGGACGGTGACCGCGGGCGGATCAGTGGGCGGATAGTTGAGCCGGGACGGTGAGCTCGGGTGGATCAATAGGCGGATAGTTGAGCCGGGACGGTGACCGCGGGCGGATCAGTGGGCGGATAGTTGAGCCGGGACGGTGACCGCGGGCGGATCAGTGGGCGGATAGTTGAGCCGGGACGGTGACCGCGGGCGGATCAGTGGGCGGATAGTTGAGCCGGGACGGTGACCGCGGGCGGATCAGTGGGCGGATAGAACTTGGATGGTGAGTGTGGGCGGATCAATGGACGGATAGAGCCCGGATGGTGAGTGCGGCGGATAGAGCTGGGACGGTGAGCTCGGGCGGATCAGTAGGCGGATAGTTGAGCCGGGACGGTGACCGCGGGTGGATCAGTGGGCGGATATAATTTGGACGGTGAGCTCGGGTGGATCAATAGGCGGATAGTTGAGCCGGGACGGTGACCGCGGGCGGATCAGTGGGCGGATAGAGCTTGGATGGTGAGTGTGGGCGGATCAATGGACGGATAGAGCCCGGATGGTGAGTGTGGGCGGATCAATGGACGGATAGAGCCCGGATGGTGAGTGCGGGTGGATCAGTGGGCGGATAGAGCCCGGATGGTGAGTGCGGCGGATAGAGCTGGGACGGTGAGCTCGGGCGGATCAGTAGGCGGATAGTTGAGCCGGGACGGTGACCGCGGGTGGATCAGTGGGCGGATATAATTTGGACGGTGAGCTCGGGTGGATCAATAGGCGGATAGTTGAGCCGGGACGGTGACCGCGGGCGGATCAGTGGGCGGATAGAGCTTGGATGGTGAGTGTGGGCGGATCAATGGACGGATAGAGCCCGGATGGTGAGTGTGGGCGGATCAATGGACGGATAGAGCCCGGATGGTGAGTGCGGGTGGATCAGTGGGCGGATAGAGCTGGGACGGTGAGCTCGGGCGGATCAGTGGGCGGATAGTTGAGCCGGGACGGTGACCGCGGGCGGACCAGTGGGCAGCTGGCTCAGCCGGGACCCAGCTGCCGCGTCAGACAGCGGTGACCCGCGCTGGCCTCGGGCGTTGTCGCTCCCACGCCGATGGTGGCTCGACTGGTCAGTGGCCGTGGAGTGGCGGCGGCTGCCGACCCTGCTCCCCGCTCCGTGCTCACGTCAACGCCACGCCCAGGTCGTGCGACAGCCGGCCAGGGGTCGGAGGCGATGCGTCGATGTGGCCGTCACGAGGGCCACCAGGGCGCCGATAAGGTGGCTCCAATGACGTCCGCCACCCCGCCGCCGCCCCGCTGAGTGTTTCCTATCTGTGGAGCGGCGGGCGTCGCCATGTGCTGCGCGCCGGCGGCCGGTCGCACGCGCGGCGTGCGTATCACTCCGCAGATAAAGCCGAGTTGTGCGACGGCCGCCACTCGGCACCGCGACACTGTGATACGCTCCACACCGCGACAGTGTGATACGCTCCACACCGCGACACTGTGATACGCTCCACACCGCGACAGTGTGATACGCTCCACACCGCGACACTGTGATACGCTCCACACCGCGACAGTGTGATACGCTCGACACCGCGACAGTGTGATACGCTCGACACCGCGACAGTGTGATACGCTCCACACCGCGACAGTGTGATACGCTCGACACCGCGACAGTGTGATACGCTCGACACCGCGACAGTGTGATACGCTCGACACCGCGACAGTGTGATACGCTCCACACCGCGACAGTGTGATACGCTCCACACCACGACAGTGTGATACGCTCCACACCGCGACAGTGTGATACGCTCCACACCGCGACAGTGTGATACGCTCCACACCGCGACAGTGTGATGCGCTCCACACCGCGACAGTGTGATACGCTCCACACCGCGACAGTGTGATGCGCTCCACACCGCGACAGCGTGATACGCTCCACACCGCGACAGTGTGATACGCTCCACACCGCGACAGTGTGATACGCTCCACACCGCGACAGTGTGATACGCTCCACACCGCGACAGTGTGATACGCTCCACACCGCGACAATGTAATGCGCTCCACACCCCGACAATGTGTTACGTTCCAAACCGCGGCTGCCGGTCAGAAGTGGCTGTCTATCGACCTATCACGTGACCTTACTTCGCTGAGATGATCGTAATGGACTCGACATTATGCTGCCGGTGCTTCCAGTCACCTGTCACCTTCAAGTTTTGGCTACCCGTGACAGTGCTCCGAAGTAATGGTGTCTGCCTGCCTGGTTTCCAGGGGTGTAATGGATTTGTTGCGGAGCACACAGATTTCGATATTGTATGCCTAAAATGGAGAAGAATGCGCCCTGCATATGCCAAGTCATGTCGTTGGAAGTTATCTCCATCCGGGGGCAATATAGCCGAAGCAGCTGGCGCATCCTAAAATATGAACGACACAAGTCATCTCAATCTGAATCACAATCGTAGAAAATAAGACTCAAACCTCTAATTGTCACGAGATCATCGCACAGACGATGATTGGTGAGATGGATTGTGACGTCACCTTCTTCTGTGTTGGCCAGCTCGAGCCAAAGCCCCACAAGCGCCAAAGCATAATAGGGGCATTTTGGCATGGAGCAGCTCCATTTAGCTGACATGTAGCACCAGAAGCTTTGAATGAACTATCTACACCGTGAAGTTGAATGTATTTTTGTTGGCACGAATCCACTTAACTTGTTCATCTAGCATGGTTATGGGCGCTGTTGACAAAAGCAGTCGATGCTCCCCCGAGTCCAAGTAACCAACCAACCAAACAATTAAGCTCCTCTATCATATAAACTGCACCCGATATCAACGTCGATTGCCCTGCAGACAAAGCTGTCGTGGGTTATGTCTTGTTGACAAGTTGTCCAATGGTTTATTCATCCAAAGTGACATGAATGTGTGCTGATCAACAAAAGCTGTCGGTGCGACAGGAGAACGGGAAGGGGTGGTGTCAGTCGAGACAGTGCTCTGCTGCCAGCTGTGGGAATCGCGGCAAGTGAGCCAGCCACACAAGACCACCTAACATGTTCATCGCTCAGTTCTGGGGGGAGGGAATCCAGATCAGCTCAGGACAGCTGGCAGTCTCCCAGAACCGCAGCGTCTGGCGCTCGCTGCCTGATGAATGAAACATTCGAGATTCCTCGGTGCTATTTGGCTCGGCGCCGTGGGCGTCGGCTTCCCTTGATCTCGACGAACGGTACACGTGGCCGTCGGAGCCCAGGACCGGCGCTGTACTGGTCGGAAACGATGGCGCGATTACCCGGATGCCGCTCACACACACACACACACACACACCCACACACACACACACACACACACACACACACACACACACACACACACACACACACACACACACACACACACACACACACACACACACACACACACACACACACACACACACACACACACACACACACACACACACACACACACACACACACACACACACACACACACACACACACACACACACGCACACGCACACACCATTCAATCACACGCCGGCGTGTGTGTGAACATGGCGTGAGCACGCAGAATGAGTCGAGAGATCCTGGAAATGTGAATTGGAGGCAAGTTTGGTTGCGCCACGGTGTTGTTCGTTGCTCATGATATCTCATTACGCTGCCGAGCCATTCACGCTGCTCTTTTTGAAAGTGTCCATGCTCACGATACCGTGTGGAGAAGTTGTATTTTCTGATGTGGCAAAAATGCTGGTGCAGTACATTGGAACAGGACATCATGGGGGAACGACAAAATGGGGATGTGAAACTAAGTGAGATGTTTTCCTGCATATATGTCCATCGCTGGCACAGGATCTCAAGTTTCTTACCGAGCAGCGGGAACAATTATGACAGTGCTGGTGTTAAACACCGTGGGTCGCGAGCGAATATGAATGCGCTGTTGTAGCAGGCGTGGCCCATTGTTAAAATCAGTTGACTAAAACTAGCTCCACCGACCGGGGTGTGATCGGATCGAGTTATTGTAGTTCTGTTTTGCTGCTTTTTGTGAGGTGATATAATTGGTGTGGAGAGCGAAAGTTAACCTTCTATCAGGCGTTAGAAGAACCAGCCCCCTCCCCCAAAAATGTTTAAACCATGAATCTCTTTTCTTATATTTGTTCCTGAGAAATGATCTCAAACGTTGGTCTGACTCTGCGGCACCTGACCTGACTAAGACTGACGGGCTGGTGGATTAAATGCGACATGCCAGCAGTCCTTCATCAAAACTTCCGCTGTTTTCGCTGTTTTGTTTTCCGCTGTTTCGCTTGCAACACAAATAGCCTTGCTTCCGTGACAGGTTTGAATTGGGATTGGATTTCCATAGTGAATCGAATCCGGATTACGGGGAGAGTTTCCATGATCATTCGCGATGAAATGAGGATTACATGTAGGACTTCCGAATCCGGATTTAGTCGGTAATCCCAGATTTGCTGACAGTTGCGGCGCACATGCGATATTGTCCTTCAATATCCAAACACGTATACCACATCGGCGTTGGCTGCGTCGTTGCATGGGAGGCTCGAAGAGGGAAATAAAACATGAAATCATGAAATAATACATCGTTATGAAATAAAACAGTTCTGTTTGCGATATATTCCATTCATTAAAGTGTTCGGATAACTAGACACCTAGTGTTTGTAATCCTACACAGCCACGTTTTCACGTTCGGAATGCGGCACCCCACTACGAAATAGTTCTGTTTTAAAATTGCTTTTTGTGAGTGGTTAGAGGATATTAATCGAAAACAACTGTATGAATATGGATCGCGTGTTCATTTCTGCGTTAGGTATACACCATGCAATTACTGGTTCGGCCATGCAGAAGCAGCAATAAAACTATTTGTTGTATGATGTCTTAAGTGTTCGGCACCCCCTCTTCTCCTACTTCCCAATAAACATATGAATATCAGCAAGTTGATCTAGCCGATTAATTAGCAATTTCCCTGCTACAAACCCAGCCCTGACCTATGCATGTCTGTTGCGCTCCAAACATGGAGTGGTTTGTATGGTTCTGAAATTACAAATTGGCATGCTAAGGGTGAAATGTTTGTTAATAAATGCCTCACCGGTGTTTGGGCCTTGGTCTCACTTGTTGCTGTGGGCAAGATGGTCTTCAACGGAGTTTCCTGGTTCTTGAACCAACACTTCTAATACTGGGCAAAATTAACTTCTTCAAAGACGTTGACAGCGTCCTGCCATAAGATCTCTGCAAACTGACATACCACAAAATGATTTTTAGCCTTTATTCTGCGTAAACCCGGTTACCCTTCACCAAAAACCTTCCAAAAACGACGCCGGTGCTGACGGCAGGGAAAAACAGGAAAAGGACGTGGAGAGAATGCCACCATATGTTTCCAACTCCTGGAACATCTAGATTTCCTCAGGAAATCTTCTTTCTGAGCCGGAATCGGATATCCAATCCAGTTAGCTGACGAAAGCGTTTCCATAACTTCGGTGATCCGGATTGGTAAGGAAATCCGAATTTGCCAGTGTCCTGGAACAGGACTAATGTCTGCCAATGCAATGCAATGCAATGGGAGCCCTGTCGATTGGCACTGTGCGTTCAATGCTGACGTCACCGGCGGCGTACGGCCTGAGGCGGTCGCCGCGTCTGCCCCCGGCCATGCCACCCGACGTAAATAAACAGCCGGCCGGCCTCCTGTAATACGTTCCGCCGAAACGACCGCCGACCTCGCCCTTCGCCGCCGAAACGATGCCAGCGGCCTTCGTTGAGATGTCAGTGGACATCAGCACGCATCACCCGACACCAACGGATGTCGCCGGTGCACCAGCGACCTGCTGGGGATGTCATCAGACGCCGACGGATGTCGCCGGTGCACCAGCAAACTGCTGGAGATGTCAGACATCAACAGTTGTCGCTGGTACATCAGTGAACTGCTAGACACCATCAGACGTCAACTGATATCTCTAGGGCACCAACGAACTCCTGAAGACGTTATCGGACGTCGTCACTGCACGTCTGAGTACGTCATCAAACATCACCATTGGACGTCTGAATACGTCATCGAACGCCACCACTGGACGCCTGAATACACCATCTGACGTCGCCGCCGGACGCCTGAGTACGTCATCGAACGTCGACACTGGACGTTTGAAGATATCATCGGCAAACCGAAGAATGTGTGAAACGGGATACCGCAGTGCCGAGCCCCCGGCGGTGTCCAGCTCTGTTGGGGACGTTTGGTCCGGGTGGGATGGACGCAGCCGCCGGCTACGGTGTGACGGAGCTGCTGAGTCAGAGCGGGGCGGCTGACGTTCCGGTTGGATCGACACGGCTGCTGGCTGCGTTGTGACGGAGCTGGTGAGTCAGTGCTGACGCGCGTCGCGGCCAATCCAGCCGGCTGACGTTGAAGTGTTGCGCGGCGCGGCCATATTTGGCCGTCGGCGGCGGCGTCTGCCGAGTGGTGAGTAGGTGAGTAGGCGCCAGCCGTCGTGTGACCGCCGAGTGGTGAGTAGGTGAGTAGGTGCCAGCCGTCGTGTGACCGCCGAGTGGTGAGTAGGTGAGCAGGCGCCAGCCGTCGTGCGGCCGCCGAGTGGTGAGTAGGTGAGCAGGCGCCAGCCGTCGTGCTGCCGCCAAGTAGTGAGTAGGTGAGCAGGCGCCAGCCGTCGTGCGGCCGCCGAGTGGTGAGTAGGTGAGCAGGCGCCAGCCGTCGTGCGGCCGCCGAGTGGTGAGTAGGTGAGCAGGCGCCAGCCGTCGTGCGGCCGCCGAGCGGCGCCGCGACTCGGCCGCACCCCGTCCGTGGCGGCGGCGCGCGGCGTATTTGGCCGCGTGTCGTGCACACCAGCGGCGGGCACCCGTCAGGGTCCGGTGACGGTCACCCGGGCCGTCTCCGGCCAGGCGCCGCGCCCCGCCGGCCCGACGCCGGGCGGCGGCTAGTGCCGCCGCTCCCCCTCCCCCCTGTTTTGCCAGCAGCATCCAGGACGGCGCCGCCAGCGCGATTGACGTCACGCATCACGTTCGGAAGCGGCCAGCGCTTTCGAGCCGGGCGAGCGCGGTTTCGGCGCGAGCCGACGCTGCCCCGGCAACAACAGGGAGTGGCCGACGCCGGCGTATGTATGAGGTGGAGCGGCGCCGCCCCCGACGGGGGTCGGTCTGGCGCCGGCGCCGCCGATGGACACCGCCGGCGGGACGCACGCGCCGCGCCCGCCGCGATTACGCAACGGCACGTGTCTGCGGCGGTCGCCGCGGCGCCGCCACCACCTCCGGCGCGATGACGTCACACGTGCGGCGTGGTGACGTCATTGGGCCAGCGCGGAATGTCGTCTGACGGGTCGTCCCCCGGCGGTGGTCATCAGTCGTTTAATCGGTGCCCGCCAGGTCAAGCGCGCGGCAGCAGCGGCGCTCGCGGCTGACCGGGACGCAGCCTGCGGCCGGCGGACACGGCCGGGCGGACGTGGCGCCGGGCGGACGGCCGGCAGCGGTAGGTGTGGCGTGCGTAACGCCCGCGGTGGTGGTGGTGGTGGTGGCGGTGGTGGTGACGGTGCCGGTGCCGAGCCGCTCGGTGAGAGGCAGCGGCGCCGGCTCTTCTGCGACCGCCGCCCAGCGGGAGTGTGGCTCGGCTTCTGCTTCTTGCACATCGCCCCGCATGCAGCCTTCCCCGTGAGCCGACCGCTGCGGCGGCGGCACGCCCCCTGGCGCGCTGACCTGACCACAGCCGCGACACCGCTGGCCGGTCGTGTCGGCGCCATGCATGCGGCGCGGCTGCGCTGGCGCGCCGACGTCTGCACCGATGCCGGGGTGGGCGGCAGCCGGACGGCGGCCTCACCCACCTTCGCCGGGCGGCCGCACCCACCAGCCGCGTGCGCGCACGTGGCCCGACAGGCGGCGGCGGCGGCGGCGGCGGCGGCACCCCGACCAGCAGCGGCCGCTGGGTGCGCCCGGCCGCGCGCGTAGCTCACCCGTGAGACGGAGACGCACGTCGATGTCGACGTCGCGTCGCCGCGCGCCGGTACAGCTGCGGTGCCGCGCAAGGTCGCCTCCTCGCCGGCGCTGGATTACCATGAAATGCATGCCATGTGCGGCACGCGGCGCCGCGCCGCCGACGGATGCATAACAAATCTGGCGGCCGGCGGGCGGGCGGCGGCGGCGGCGGCGGTGGCGCGGCCGTGACCCTATTGGCGGCCCGGCGAGCGCCGCTCACCGGCTCAGTCGATGCTAATGAGGCGGCCGCCGGCCAGCGCGTCACGTGCGTGGCGCCGAGCGCATGTGGGAGAGTCTGCACTCTGCAGGCCGGCGGTGGCCTGGTGGCGCCCGCTCCCACTCCACCTGACGCTGCGCCGCAGCCGTGGCCAGGCGGCCGTTCAGGCCAGCCACACACCAAAGGTCGCGACACGCAGGTCGTATCGCCCCGGGCAACTCGTGGATTTCTGGATCGACCGTGACCAGTAGGGGTCGTTGTGGTCGGGTGCACTTGATACGGGTGATGTGATGCCGTCGGCGACATTCTGTGTGGGTGATTTGATGTGGTCAGCTGTACTCGGTGTGGGTGATGTGATACCGTGAGCTCCACTTTGTGGCGGGGGTGAAACACTCCCAGCCGGGAACAGCGGTGATGTGCACCATGATGTCGACGGCTTCACTTTGTGGCAGGGTGGTGAAACATTCCCAGCCGGGAACAGCGGTGATGTTGTGCACCATGATGTCGACAGCTTCACTTTGTGGCAGGGTGGGTGAAACGCTCCCAGCCGGGAACAGAGGTGATGTTGTGCACCATGATGTCGACAGCTTCACTTTGTGGCAGGGTGGTGAAACATTCCCAGCCGGGAACAGCGGTGATGTTGTGCACCATGATGTCGACAGCTTCACTTTGTGGCAGGGTGGTGAAGCATTCCCAGCCGGGAACAGCGGTGATGTTGTGCACCATGATGTCGACAGCTTCACTTTGTGGCAGGGTGGGTGAAACATTCCCAGCCGGGAACAGAGGTGATGTTGTGCACCATGATGTCGACAGCTTCACTTTGTGGCAGGGTGGGTGAAACGCTCCCAGTCTGGAATAACGGTGAGGCTGTGCACCGTGATCCATGGTTGAAACATGATCCGGGTAAAGCCAGAATGTTTTTTTTCTTATTTGAGATGTGAGCGTATGTCAGATTGAAGTTCATTTTGAACGTCAGTGTCTCGCTGGTCTCTCATCTTTCACGTGTTGGGAAAAGCTGATATGGTTTCTGTCGTAGCGTATCTCGTGATATATACCATCAGAATTGATCCGAGCTTCACCTGCTTAAGCTATTGATGTGTATCTCTACTGACGCCATCTTCAATCCGATCACCGTTTAGTGGGACGTTCATCTTTTTTATGTAAGGCAAAAGGACCAAGAGCGGTTTTGTTGGTTGCCAGATAAGCTAGCAAACTTGTCGTGGTGTCTCGGTACCTGGCATGTGTGTCATTTTGACTTAGAAGTGTCGAGTATGACTTTTGTAAGCTGATAAGGAAGAACTTTTCTTGCAAGCAAATTGGCTCTGGAAACTGTACATCTTGCGCGGCTCATTTCATACCATGTGTTGTCCAGCAGAACTATAGGCCTTAATCACACCTCGGATGGAACTTTCGATCCCTTATGACAGCTCCGTATGCTATAATGCAGTGCTGTAATCAGCTAAACGAGCAAAACTCTTAGAATCTAGGCTATCGTGTTTTACCCCACGTTTAGAGATTATTGGTTTTAAAATAATCACGGTTCAATAACAGTTCAATCATCGGAGCACTGGTAGACATTTTTCAATAAAAGTTATGGTTAAATATATTTATAAAAATGGAAACTGCCCATGTGTCACATTAATTTCATGCCATAGGCACATTTATATGAGATGCTCCGCTAGCACATGCATCTAAAACTGTTGTCCAATTATAAAATGCAACTGCGCTGGAACACTGGCTTTAGATAATGAGTTACGCAAGTTCCGTATTTATTGGTTGCAGTAATTAATGATTGCGTTGCCATTGGCAAGACGTGGTGAAGATTACAGTTAGTCCTTTGACAGACGGATAATAGTGGAAATTAAGTTCCCGTTCCCGTCCATGTACGCTCCAGGGTGGGGTGGAAGTGGGGGTCCATATCAGACCTCCACCCCACCCAAATAAAAAGTCCGTGCAAAAGATGCATCATGGCATTGTCACTGCTTATCGCATGCATGGTGCCCCCACTAACCAATTCGATTCCCTACAGAGCAATCCTGCATCACTAATTTGACCTGCTTTTTAAACAGTCATGAGAATCGATAGCGGAGGGCACACAAGCGATGCAATGTATACCGATTATTCCTCCGCATTCACCTATGTGCCTGCCTTTATCACCTTTTTTTACTGTTCACGACAGCGAATTTATTGAATAGCAAGCAGATGTCACAGGTTCAAGTCCGATCTGGCATACCAGTGGGCGGTGCATGTGGTTCTGCTGTTAATATGCTACACGCAGCTGGCATGCCAGTCTGCATCGAAGTCATTCGTACAGTGGCGGTGATGCCGTCAGGCTGTGCCGTCGAAGTCTGTGTCAGGATCATGGTCTCAGCTCTTGGCCACCTCCGGCAGGACGTAGGGAGACATCCTGTCGCTCATCTGGGTGCGGTCTAGGGTCGATGTAAGTTCAAGGGTCCACACGTTCTGCACCTGAATCTGTTTCCTCCTCGGGGGACTCGCATGACCTCCGACTGCATCCTTCTTCTCCACCACGAACCCCTCCGAGTCGGCTGGGGACAGAAGAGGATGACGTCAAATAATCCTGGCTGGGTGAATCTTCCTGCTCCATCCGCGTCCTCTTAATTATCCTTGCTTCTTCCTCCTTCTTGGCCGCTTCCTCCTTCCGCATCAGCACAGGGTGCACCGAGCCCATTGCCCCCCTCCGCCAGGGCTCCCGCTGGGCGATGAGGAAGTCCCGGTCCTCCGGACTCTTGAGAAGTATTGAGGCGTCTACATGAGCCACACCGAACAGGTTGTCCATGTCCGTCATGAACCTCTCCTCGCTGGTCCTCTGCGTCTGTGTCTGCCGTCCCTGATTCTTCTTCAGGCCTTTCTAGCGGTCAAAAAGTGCCAGTACCTTACCCAGGATCTTGTTCTGTCGTTGTGTAGGGATCCTCGCCCAGTCCCAGAACACAAGGATCTTCCCCACCAACACTTTGGCGCTCTCAGCCCTCTCCTTCTTAGGGTCGAGGTGGTGGTGGAGAAAACGCTGAGCACTTGACCGGAGGAGGGAGTTTGTTCTCTCGGATGACGTCATCCGAACCAAGTAGATAAACCAACCGTTCTCGACATTTGTGGAAGAGAAAGAAAATATTCTGCGTCAGGACTTTGCCCTCCCCAATATCCGAGAACCGTAGCATACGGTTATGACACTCAGAAGCAGGCTAGCAGAAGTTTCAGACACATTGAGCCACCACTAAATATTGCACAATCATGTCAAAAAAAAGTAATTTCTTTTCTCAGCAACAGGAAAAGAAAGAAAGGCAGGGAGCAAATCAATTCGAAAGTTCGCCTTTTTGGATCACCCTATGTATATATATATATATGTTAACTTCAAGCTATCCAGGGCAATCTATCGATTTCGCTAACTAGTTTAGTTTACAAAATATTTAATAATCTTGCTTGCAAGCATCTAATAAACCAATGTCAGGTTTTTTAATCTCGTGGTTTATTTAGTTTAATCTAAATATGATTCCAAAAAGTCTTTGAATGACGTATTCTGCAATCGGATGTATAGCAATTAGTCTTCCGTCATCCTTCCATTTGTCTCTATCCATGGGAAGAATTATAAATCCCGTTATCTAGCATATCGATTGCACAATGGACATTTAATATGCAAAACTGCATTTCACGGATTTCCAATTATAAGAGACATGCTTCTGGGTTCCTGTCCGAACATATTTCTATTAATGCTGAATTAAATAACCTTTTCTATCCCAGGAAGGCCATCTTACTGATAAAGTCCAAAATATTGACTCGATGGCAAGCGACTTGACGTTTCGGCATTAAGCAAGTCAGATGAGCATTTACCACCGACTAACGCAATATTCCCGTATTTTATAACTAAAATAACACTAATGGGATGTTTGTGCCATGTATTAATTGCCGTAAGTTAATATTAAGATACCTGGAAATCTTGACATTTTCAACTCTTCATCTTCAACCTTCACATACACTACAAGTGCACACGTGATCGTGTGTCTAAATGCTAGTGACGAATTGCTAGTGCATGCGATGCATAACCTTCGGCATGCCACTGGATGCTGCCTGTCGACTTCGACCGGCATGTTGACACCGATCTCCCGGGTAGGTACGTGGTTCACACCGAACAGCACGCAGCGGGACGATATGGGGGTGTTGAGATATATTATGTGCGCTTGAAAGCAAATTGGCGTTTATATTGCAGAGTTGACTGATGATGGTAAGCGCTTCTTCACAACACGCTGTCTTGGATTTTTTTTTAAAACGTCCAGTACACCACCGTGTTTCTAATGAACAACTATGTCTGGTGGGCTATTTGTGGGAACGAGCAGGGTCAATCAACACGTGATGTTTGTTTTTTACGTCCGTGGGAAAGCTCCTCCTGCTTACGTCCGTGGGAAAACTCCTGCTGAGCACACAAATGCTGTTGAGGCGGTATTTTCCCAGTTGCACATCATTGCTGGCGTTGCCTTGGCAGAGGCGCTAAAATTGCGATAAACACTCCCACTGGTGTCACACTCCACTAGCCTCCCCGAAAGTATCGGTGGATTGCAACTCCGTCAGGTGGCTTCCGCAAAGAAGAGTAAACAACGGCTAGCTGGTAGTTTACGACTATCGACTTTTAGCGTGTTAATATGTCAGGTTGTCCCTTGTATATATTTTTATTTTGTTCTATATTTTGCTTTCCACCATGCCGTATCCCACGCCGATGAGCGTACTTGATGTCAAGACCGTCATGCCTGAAAGTTCCACAACGACACGATATATCGATTGTCAACTATGGTACCAAATCTTCGGCATTAGCTAGACTAAGGTGATGGCCAAAATCTGTATAATACACTTTTTTTCGTAGGCATAGGCATTACAATGATTACATATGCACCATTTCACAACGCGTAATGCTTCAACTTGGCACACACGGGCGTCTGTGGATGCGTGGACGATTAGAGAGTACCGAGTACGGAAAGAAATTATGCCAACTCTGCTGTGTTTTGCGCAGTTTGCATACAATAGGTTTGTATTTGTAGTTCTTATCCTCAATACACTGAGCTACGTCAGTTCTGGATTTCCTATGGCATGCTGAAGGTCCTGGCGGATCCAAAAGCACATGTTCGCCCTATGGTGACGAGGGTGTGACTATCATTGCGCACAGCGACCAATGGTCGGGTCGGGCGGGGTTGGATGTCGAGGACACAGCTGACCTCACTGGCATCTGACTGTCGCCAGCTTCTGTTCTTGGCGCTTTGAACGCAGCCCGACTATTCCTTGGAACGCCCTCCCAGAGGTACTACGTCACCGCTGCGCCAACGATCTTTTCCATAATTGGAATTCTGGCGGGCCTCTGCGTCCCTTGTGTGAGCACTAGTGCCCAGAGGCTCTGACACCCAAATTGAATCAAGACGTGAAGTACAGCTTACGTGATGGCCGGAACCGGTAAGGACCCGGCATTAGAAGCGCTTGGCGAGGCAGTCGCGACCATAAGTAATAGATTCAACAGTATAATTTTTAAGTGGTGTAATTTGGAATGGAATAATTTGGCAGGTGCGGCTGTGCCGTAGGTGCGGCTCGTTCACTTATCTGATGTTAATTTAATTGTCTTCCTCTTCGTTCATGAAGCAAGCCTTGAGCGCATCTGGACGGCCACTCACGGCCACGGGATGAGCAGTAATCCCCACCTTCATATCCCACACACCACGTCCTTGTTTTTCACATGTTCACTCCGTCGAATCGTATTTTTGACAAGAAAATGCTTTTAGGCTTGTTAGAAACTTGATGAAGTCAAGTTCTTCTAAATCTTTGGTCGACGAACTATTCAAATGCTGTCAATAGCCCACGTTCTCTTATGTGGCTTCATTGTATCTCCGTAACGGATGAGCTTAAAGTTATTATGGATGTTCTTCGTCGGGGATAAAACTTTGCGACTTCCCAGTATCACCCCAAGTCAACGTAGGTGCTGAAATACTGGCAATAAAAGATTTGGTGGGTTGGGGTTAGTATAACTGGCTCATCTTTCCACCTCATGTCAGAGAAAGGAGAGAGTGCCCCCGAGCTCCAGACAATTTCGCGTCGATAGTTTTATAATTTTCTATATAAAAGGCGGCTCCCCACTGCTTTCGTTGTTATTAGGATGACATTTCGAATCAAAATTAAGCTTCTTTTGCTATTAGCTATGAAATGGCAACCAGCCAAAGCCATCTAGATCATGTTTAGCTAAGATTAGCTTTCGTGGAATAGCTTAGCTAATTTTATATCGGAATAGCTAGCGATAGCTATCTGATGTGTTGTGTATATATGTAATTTCTATCCAAAACGAATGAAGTAGTTTTTTTTAAATGTGTATATAATTCAATGTCGTTAAGAGTAAGGTAAATGAGTTTGTCTCTGTCAGTATGCCTTTTAGCCAAGTTTGTGGGAGCCATTATTGCATCGACCACGAGTTTATCATACAGGTTAGGGTTATGTCAAGTGCTAAGGCGATGCCACTGTTACGAAGACCACAGGGAAATTGCTGTTCTCCGTGCAGATGATCGTAGGTATTACTTAGGTTAGCCGGCACGAAGCTAATTACCTGTCACAATCATTCCCAGAAGAAAGGAAACTTATTAGCAGTCCCACAACCGGAGACGATTGGTCGTGGGGGATTCCCTTGCAGACCGGCACATCATTAAAGAAGCTGAGCTAAGGTTAGAAAACGGTACGTCTGCTTGACGCTGGGAGCCATTTGTTCGACAGAATAGGAGAAGTAGAAGTAACAATGGTATTATACAGGATGCCGAATTCAGTACAGGATGCCCTCCGTCCCTGACTCCTAAACCAGCCAGGGTTGACAACAGAGCAAGATAAAACTCTGTGTTGAAATCTAGATTGTTGAAATCTAGTTGAGATACTGACACTAGAATGGCCCCGACGGCATATCCAGCTACAGAGAAAACGAACACTAAAGTGTCCCGATGGCATCTCCAGTTATAGAGAAAACGGACGCTGAAATGGCCACGGTGGCATCTCCAGTTATATAGGATAATCCGACGAAACGTAAGGAGAAAGACACCAAGTTGTAGAAGAATTATGAGCCTCAATTCACGCTCAATCATTGCCACGCAGACTTCTTTGCACTGAAAAGCACTCGGGATTACCCTGACTGTCATCAAGCAGTCAGATATGGCTGACTCTTTTGTTCTCCTCACGTGGAATGACTACCCTAATGAGGCACAGGTCGAAACCTCGGCATATCAAGAGGTATTAAAGACACAGCACCCAAATTGGAGGTTAGGACTAAGACTAAGACTAAGGGTACGGTCTCATCAACCGTACCCGAAGGGAAAAATCCAGGATATGGTGATCAGGGCTATCGCACCCTCCGGTTTGCATACTTCAGAGCTATAAGGACTGCCTGATCCATGCAAACAAGGGAACCCTCTGCGACCAGGATTGGAAAAACAGGCCCTTTCTGGATCTTTGACACCCAGGACATTATTCTCTCCAAAATGTATTGTCCATTTTTATCATTTGGAAGTTGAATGGGGCTGCTTGCAGTGTACTGTTCTGTAAAAAGGTGCATAAGATTTACTGGAAATTGCAAACTTAGATTCTGAAGTCACAAATTTGAAGAGAATATCCTCTCCATTCGATTACCTCCAAATGTTTCTCTCCACAACCATATAATGGAATAATGAGTAATCATAATGGTAATGGTGTATATGTCGAAATAATAATGGTAATCGAATATGGAGAGGATATTATCTTGAAATTTGTGACTTCAGAATCTAAGTTTGCACTTTCCAGTAAATCCTATGCACCTTTTTACAGAACAGTGCACTGCAAGCAGCCCCATTCAACTTCCAAATTAGATAAATGGGACAATAAATTTATTTATCGCATACATCGCATACAATAAATGCATCGCAAGTTCTTCCTTCTTCATCATTTCCCGTTAAAAACCAAACCGGACTTGCTATATTTGTCTGGTTACAACTAAATGCCGATGGACTGATCAAAATTTGGTGTACGAAATCGTGTGAATGTTGTGTGGTGCCACTTATGCAGTAAAGAGTAAGCGACCTGTACGATGGCGGTTGAATTAACATTTGCGTAGCTTCTACTGTAGAACAGTTGATGCGCCACTGGGAGATCATGGCCGATCATGTGAACTTCATTGTACTGGTGATGATCCTCTTAACACACAGAATTCGTAAAAGAGGACGGACCATGCCGACAGAAAAATATGCGAGTAACTGTGTTAAGGATGGTAAGGCGGCTCTGAACAGCAATGTAGCGTCATAGTGTTTGTTGTGACTTTGTGGGAAGTAATCTTGCAAATGCAGTGTTATGTGTTCATTCCACACGTCTATAGCCTATAGTCTATAGTAATAAGTATATAATAGTCTATGCTATATATCTATAGTAATAAGTCTATAGGAGCACTGAACTTCCTTAGTTTCGTTTGCCGGATGCCTGGTGCCAGGAAGGATAACCACGTTTTGTCTTGCTTATTGTATTCACGTATTGTGGAGATAAAACTGTCGACTTTCGTTGAACACAAGAACATTCGATATAAATGCTGTCCTAAGTGTGTGTTCGACTTTTCAGCCTTTGGGAATGATCACGAACTTACATACATTGACACATATCACAGTTTCACGAGCATGAAAAAATGCACGGCATGTGACAAAATAATGACGTCACTTCTCATACAGCTGACCAAATAGCACATCCAAAATGTGCAATCCTCTCTCATATGTGGCTAGCCCTCAGAACAGCGTGCAATGTGACGAACCGCCTCCTGGTACACTCATCCGCTAGATGTTCGCTGAACCTGTCTAGTTTGCCCGTTTTTGTTTCTCCACTGTAGAACTGATTCGGGCACATTTTTAATGTTACGCTTTATACGCTACGTTTTTATTCTACATCGCCTATTCAGTCCAATTATGCAAGTGTGGCATGTTGCTGCGCCTGCAAGAGATGGTGGGCTGTGCAGTGCTGATCTGACCAGCACTGATTTTACCGACTTCCCACTCACCACCGCTACCCCAAGTGGCCTAAATGTGATGAGCTTGCGATTTTGTGAACTGGCTCATTTGTTATCAATGCATGGTAACCTAATGTAGTGATATTGTTGAATTCTGATTGTATTTGCCTTCTTGTGGTAGGCACCCGGTCCTGTATTGCTCCACGTCCCGTGCGCATCTAGCTGAACCCCTGTTTCGATGGCAACCATTTTCTAAGAATAAGTGTGCTATTCTTGATAGGCTACACTCACGTGAGATTGGGTCCGATGAGACTCTAGCCGTCCGTTTCATCTCAGAGAGAGTTGAGCACTGCCAATTTGATTTTCATTGACTGAGCTGATTGATAATGAAGTATGATGGGTGATGTCATAGGCTTAAAATAGAGCTCCGTTGTGCAAGAGCCATCCGTTTGAACTGAGAACAAAGTATCAAGGAAGGGTATGGATTTGTAGTGCACACTGAGTTCCAGCGAAATAATATGGGTGGTGTCTGGATGGTGTTGTTGGTTGATTTTAGTGCAAAAATCCGTTGGCTTACACCACCCACGGGTCCAAATTCCGAAAATGTCGTCAATGTATCGAACATAAATGACCAGCATCTTCTGCGCAGAGTTAGGAAAATTGGTCTCATGTGCGTGCATGAAAGGTTGGCCAATGGTTGGCGCATATCGATTGCCCATCGCACCTCCCTTTACGTGTTTGAAAATATAATCGCCAAATGTTACCAAATTGTTTGTGAAGATGTGCTATAGAAACTTGCTGCAGTCAGATGCGCTCAGGCAAAGCATGTCTATCTTTTCGGAGTGACTCTCTATTAGTGTCATTCTGACATATTCCTTCCTGAATTGGTATGCTACCACAGAAGTTGACCACGTTCAATGTGAACGCAATGCTTCATACTGGCAATTTGATAAGGAAAACTGCCTTCATTTGATTTAGATATTCTCCTGTGTTATCCAAGTATGCAGGTATAGATGTTAAAACTTGTACTAAGATCCTACTCATGAACCAGGACAATTGATCCCCGTAGGCGGATACAATAGGGCACAGCGGCTTGTGGCTTTAAGGGAGCCCGAAGAGTTCTGCAGTTCTGTTTGAATGGAGTAACAGACTTGACACCAAGTTTATGGTACCTTTGAAGCCATGGTTTCCCTAATTAAAGCACAGGTGAGCATTTCTAATTTCTGGTAAGCACTTCCAATGCTGGTGAGCGGCTGCGGTCACCATTCTGGGTGGTCATGCCACTAGCGGCCGTGACAGCGACAGACGTAGCTCCTACGCTGGTTGATATTTACGGTACACGTCAGTGTGTGTGTGCTTTCTCAGCTCGTCCCCCTAAGCGTAAGCTGTAGCGATTATTCAGGGCCTCTCTACCAAGCTCCCGCGTCCCTGGCCTCTTCACTGATCCCACTGGTTTCAGCGGGGTAGTTGCACTGCAGGTACGGCGTGGCACACCGACGATTGTCTGGGAGGAAAGTGTCACAACATGCAAGAACATGGATGCGAACGACCGTGCAGTTTCGCGAGGTTCACATAACCCGCTTGTGCATCTGGCACGCAAGCAATTTCAATGCTTTGAAAGTTTAAAAGAAGATACTGTGCGGCATCCTTCGGGTAATAAAACAAGGAGTAAATGAAGTCTTCATATACCCTACGAACACTTCAATTACTCCCTGTTTATATGGTATGGGTTATATGGTAGGTATATCACACCCACTTTCTAATTAGCAGGACATCACGGCATGGGAAACATCAGGGGAATAGGAACTGATGATAATTCGATTATAATATGAATAAGCAGACTGTTAACACGCGCCCTGGAGAGAGGGGGACAAAATCCGCCCACCCCTCCGGTTTTTCGTATATAACTCCAGATTTTACCGGCCGACATGCGCCATTTTTTGTGTACCTGCCAATAAATGACCGGCGCGTTGTTTGAAGTAGGAAAAATAAAAATGGACCGAAATTTTTTTTCGAGTTAGGGGTCGCTAAATTCAAAAAATTGTTATCAGCGCCAGATCACAAATATCGTCGCTGATGCGCTTCCCGTATATTAGCAAAAAAGGAAATGTTCTTGGCAAAACTAGCGACTTGTTTGATGTACATTACCATGCTACATTGTTCCAGAGTCATGTCAAGTCACCGAGGTCAAGTCAGGTCAAGTTCATAACAGGTTAACAAACGCCCTAGAGGGGGTATGGCGAAATCCGTCAATCCTTCCGATTTTTTCGTACATAACTCCATATTGTACCGGCCGATATACGCCAAATTTTTCGCGTACCTGCTTAGAAATGACCGGCGCATTGTTTAGAGCAAGAAAAGTGGAAATCGGTCCAGAAGTGTTCAAGTTAGGGGCCGTTAAAGTAAAAACAATTCGCAGCGCCAGACCACAAAAATCGGCGCTGATGCGCTTCACGTATATTGGCAATATGGAAGTGTTCTTGAGAACATTAGCGAATTGCTTGATGCATATTGTTATGCTATATAATTTAAAAAGTCATGTTAGGTCGCCGAGGTCAAGTCAGGTCAAGTTCATGACAGGCTAATGGAACCAAACTTGGTCAACTGGAATGTGTCATAAATGCAAATGACTGTCATACGATTGATGTCACTTTTACATGTTACTACCTATACATCCCGAAATCTACTGTTTGTCATTGTGTGCCTAAGCATTTCCATATTTTATTCATGTATTTCACTCCTTTATTTGCGAAGCCGATTGGAGCAGTCTGGATGGGAGCCCGGTTCCGGTAACTTGAGCAGGTAATGACCTAATAAAGTGCTCCTATATAGGTGACCTGAGGTCAAATGGCGCATCTGACATCCGTATTGCATTATTAGTAATGTCCAAAACATCATTAATGCCAATTTTGGATCATTTAAACACAACCACAGCGATCCATAACAATGACAAACCAAGGCACGCAAAACCAATTTCTTTTTGCTATTTGGACCTTGAAGATATTGACCTAAGGTCATGACCTTTGCACACAATAGAGTTCACTATCGTGCCCATCCACCCTGTGAATTTCGTTGCTCTAGCCTTCATAGGAGCTGAGATCTTAGGGGGCGGAATCCTCCCCCTCCAGTGCGCGTTATTTTCCGAGGCCCTCCAGGGCGCGTGTTAAGGTTTCACACAGAATTTATATGACTTTTTCTCATGACTCGAGTAACTGGGATGGGATATTTTTCTCATCTGGTAAATTTCGTAGCAAATAATTAGATCGAAAAATTCAGACAGCAACGCAACCCTTTCAAACTCTGGCCAGAACATCAGCTTATATTAATCTAGTCACCATGATGCCACAGCTCGGATCGAACACCTAATGTTTGAGTCTTAGGTTGACCGCAATATATCCCCGAAGCTACCGAATACAATGTCGGTTTTTATCGAATGCTATTGAATTCCTCGGAAGCTGTTTTTTAGTCCGTTATTGGGGTTTGTGGGCGCATCTACTGCAGTGACCATGTAGTGCCCTCATCGGAAGCTCAGTTGGGAACATTCTGACTACAATGCCGTAATGTACGTGACATATAAGGCACGCTGGTGCAACTAAAATTTCCCATAATCCGTGTTGTCCCACCATCGGTGATGCGCGTATGGCCATAGGCGTTACCAGGGCACGACAAACCACCATGTTGCAGGCGGATATCGTGCAAAAGATCATCCGCAACTGCTCGTCGTATTATTTTCCCACGGGTCGATGGGCGGGCTGCCGACTCTCGGAAATTGGAAGAGCTGCACGCAGTGTGCGCGTGCTCAATGCCGCCATTCTGCCATCTTGTGAGAACTATTGGTACCTATGCTTCAGCGTTCATTCTCTCGATATGCATTACTTGTTCGTTACCCTAATACATAGGCAGTGCTGCTACCTAGCGATAGCTACGCAAAGTTCTTGACAATTGTGGAGTTTTTGAATATGTGGGAGCTGTGAGCTGTGGAGGTTATGACCCCTTCACATTTTTGGAGGTTGTGGGCTGTGGAGTTTATGACCCCTTCGAGGTTGTGGAGATTGTTAGCTGTGATGGTTATGACCCCTTCGTAGTTGTGGAGGTTGTGAGCTGTGGAGCTTATAACCACTTTGGTGTTGTGGAGGTTGTGAGCTGTGGAGGTGAGTGAGCTGTTGAGATTATGACCTCTTCGGAGTTGTGAAGGTTATGACCCCTATGGAGTTGTGGAGGTTACGAGCTATGGAGGTTATGAGCTGTGGAGTTTACGACCCGTTTAGGTACGTTGAATTTGTGGAGGTTGCAACCTATGAAGGTTATGCGCTGTTGAGGTTATGACACGCTATCAAGTGCTATGTCTATTTTCACGATTTCCGGGGATTTATGTTAGGATCTGTATATAGTTCGTAGTTAGTGAGCTTCCAAGAACACCTCTCCCCGTCGCTCGGCGGAGTTAAATCCTGGACGCTCGGATAGGCCTGATCGCAGCGAGCAGTATTCAAAGGCATGCTGTTTCGGTAATATACTATCTATCTATTGAAGTCATAACTCATTGCGTTATGTGCATCTGGGAAATGTCAAAGCTACCGCAGGAATGAATCACTGACTGCCGTTATGATTCCTGACTGACATAGGTGAGTACTGATTGCCGTTATGATTATTGACTAACATATGTGAGTACTGACTGACGTTGTCATTACTGGCGTGACATAGTTGGGTACTGAGTGTAGTTGTGATTACCGACTGACATAGGTGACATAGGTGAGTACTAGCTACCGTTGTGATTGCTGAAAGACGTGATTACTGACTGACATAAGTGGGAACTTATTAGCGATGTGTTTACTGACATCAGTGGATACTGAGTGACGTTGTGATTACTGACTAGCATAGGTGATTACTGACTGACATAGGTGGGTGCTGACTGGCTTAGTGCACGACATGACATGACAATACCGACGTAGGAGAGACTGACGTTGCTCGTGCAGTGATAGCCGGGGAGGAAGAGGGCAGAGTGGCTAGCGATGAAGAGTTAGTGAAACTACTCCGGCAGCTGGCAGGATTAAATTGTATTGTTCCGCATGCTTGAATGCACTGAAAATGTGATTCTGAACGTTCGAATAGATTGGGAACATGAAAATGGCGACACTCACCTCCATATTTTGTTTGTGTTCTTCACTGTGTCATCCTCGTTGTCCCTATCCTGGCCATCCTATCATCCTGGTCCTGGTCCATCGCGTCGGCAGGGTTGCACTTATGAAGACCTGTTTTTCGCTGAGAGTTGAATTGGTCTCCCTTACCTCTATCATCGCATTTGTTGTTTTCATTATCTCCGCCTTCCTTTACGCCACACTACCTCTCCTTCACTCCCCTGTATCGCCCTTATTTTTGCATAATTTTTCGTCTCCCGTTTAGACCGACATTGTAATCATATGATCCTGACTTAACTGACACTTAGACACAAGGACGCACTTGTCTAAAGTATCCAATTCGCCCTTGAGCATTCGGCTTTATGCGCCGCCGAAGTGCTTAATGTTCTCCAGAACGGTAGCAATCCGTGGTTTGACTCGCTGCGGAAGGGGTTCTTCGTGAGAATATTGCTGACATTTGTACAGACACTATAGCTTCGAATGTTAGTGTATGCGTAAACGGGTATGTATCGCTCATCAAATCTTCCAATAGCTTCATCATGGTCGGAAGGTTGAAAGCATGGCTGGATGAATAAGCTCGCCGACCAAAGCACGCCCACCATTATTGAAACGCCATATTGGAGGCCCCTTCTCCTCCGCAAGATCTCTTTTACGAAAGGTGCTAGTCCCGGATCACGTTAATGGAACTGAGTGTTCTGTGTACGACAGTTCATATTTCCTGCACACAAAGAACTGCAGCTGGCATACCATTGAGACTGGATCAATACCACCCGGACAGGCTGCGATGTGTCCCGGGTAGGCGTCTCATCGCATCACTCTGCACTCACCACATTCCTCTCGCTTTGTTTTGTCGAAATGAGTGCCTTCGATTTGTATGATGTTTTTATTGCATGATTATTGCGCACAAATGCATTTGGGATTCAAGTCCTAACTATGATGACCGTGTTTCTGAGCCGGGAGCCTACACCCAATAACCTCTTCTGACTACAGCTCCCGATTCTTTGTGAAAGTTTGGGGACCGTTAACTCTACTTCGGAGCATTTTTATAATGGAAGTTGTAAGAATCCCTTCCGACGCTCTCTGAACATAGCAGCCGGGGTGCAGCCAATACGCTTAAAAAACGCAGAATATTAACTTATCTGCTTCATTCTTTTTATTTCTACAAAGTGGAAATGCTTTAATGGAAATTGAATTTCTAAGTATGCTCCGTAATTTCAATCCAAATGGAAAAAAAAACTCGTAATATTACGCGATGATTTTATATTCGGCTGTCGGAAATATGTTTCAGAAAATATGCTTTATCATATTCAGCATTCCCAATCCTAATCCCCAGCATCGCTTCCTCCCAGGGGGACAAAATGCTTTCTCATGAGCGCTGGCTGCATGTAATTACTTGCTAACGTTCGCATGCGTTGTCTTATTTACTGATTCTAATCGGTACTAATGTAATCGTTGCCCAGGTATTGTACTTAAAGCATGTGCTATATCTGTATCCGACCTGCTGGATCTGCCACAGCCATTATTTACAGACCCACATTTTTCTCAGTAATGGAAGTTGAATACGTTTGTGGCAAAGCGTTAACACTAGGCACGATTTAGATCACGAACTCGTACAGTTCATTCCCACAGAATCGTTCACTTAAAGGGACTACCTCATAACCTGACCTTCTAAAGACTCATTCATGGATGTATTGGGCACTGATGATAATTTATAATGGCAATATAATGTAAAGGTAGGCCTTCAAAGAACAGTATTCAACGCACCTAATTGCATTCATTTTTAATCCACCTGGCATCGATGCCAGGGAACACCATAATTAAAACACCATCGTGGAAATGGTCGCTATACGTTGACAAATTGTTGTTATCGCGGTCTGAAAAATCCGCAAGCTCATTGGCTGACACCAACGCTGTTGATATAACAGTATTATACTGAGAATGCAAACTGGGGTAACCCGATAAAATCTGCCTGTCAGCTCGAGTAATTGGAGTAAGCACATTGCAAGGTAACCGAGCTGAGCCGGACATAAAAAGCAAATAAGCAGCGACCTCCTGTATAATCCTCTACTTGTTCAGTCCTAATTCGACCGTACATCTCTGACAGTCCCATAACAAATTTTCGCTTCGCGTGCCCAATAAATGGAGTGGTTGGTCGTGATGCTGTACCGCCATAACGTAAGCAGCTTATTGGTGACAAGCCCAACCACAGGTGGGCGAGGTAATCTTCGCGTCTCACCAAATGGCCTTTGCGCTTGGAACTGCCTCTGCCCAGTCGTTAGCCAGGTTGAGAAATTGCGATACCCGCGAATCCAAAACGCGTCGCACCACAAACATAGGACGGAGCGCTGCCCGTTTGGCCCGCTGAACGTTTCACATGGGGGAATTCACGACACGTAACACTGTGAATTTGATGTCGCTTGACGGGCACGAGGACACCGGCCGGACGCTGGTCCACTGTGTATTCCAGCAGTCAGACGGTTTCACGGGTTAAACGTGGCGCGTCTGCCCGCACGGCTGTCGTGGTCCGCTGTCGGCGGTACCACGCCTCCTCGGCCCAGGGCGTGGCTGCAACTCGTCACGGCAGACGCCCGTCGCGGCTCGTGCCTGCCGGCCGGCCACCACACGTCTCGTCTCGTCTCGTCTCGTCTCGTCTCGTCTCGTCTCGTCTCGTCTCGTCTCGTCTCGTCTCGTCTCGTCTCGTCTGGCCTGCGGCTGGACGTCTCCCGCCTCGGGTCGGCACGTGCCGGCCTCTGACGCGGTGGACACACACTGATGGTCCAGCTATGCGCCTGTCGCCAGTCAACACCGGAGGGGAGAATGTCTGGGCGCTACATAACCAGTAGCCGTTGATGCGCCCCAAAGCCCAAATAATCAATCAAAGGGGAGAATGTCCGGCCTCACGCTGCGTGTGGACGCGATAAGTCCATTTTCTCTATTACACGCAGGGCTGTGTTCAAAAACGTTATCATGTATGGGAGCCATTGATCGAAATTAAAGGTAAGATGTGATTCAGTATGGAAATTGAACGTAGTTTAAGGGTATTTACAAATATGTCAATATATTATTCTGCGTATTTGCAAGTCGGTGGAATAAAATGGTCAAGATCGGGTCTGAATTTAATCGGGATGATGCAAAATTTGCGAATTAGATACACATTTTAGGATTACTACTAAATAAACATCACTGTACTCATCGGTAAATGTGCTGCAATATGTATGCAATCATGCAGAGTAGAATATAGTAGTAGAGCATTCAGGAAACTTTCCTCAACTACTCAATCTATCCATGTCGTCGCCAATGTCTCAAACAATATTATTTCCGTATGTCGAGACAACGTACAATTTGTGTAGTTGATAAGGGTTTGTAATGTCGTACAATGTACAATGTCCAACGTACAACGTACAATGTCCCGAAACGTTCGTAAGGGTTTGTAGACGTTTTTAAGAGCCTGACAACGACCTCGGTGATCATAAGAAAGTGTTGTTCTTTTCTATTTGCGCCATGGTGACCCCGTAGACGACAAGGTACGACCTCGTGTGCGTTCTCAGGGACCCTATAACAGCCTTGGTAGAACAGGGAAAAGATTGATTGACATCATGCACATCCTCCCTCCCCCTCCCCCACCCCCACCTTCTATGCTTTTGAAATCCAAAATTCATAGTGATTAATTGTTTCTTGTCGTCAGAGCTCTGTGAAGCCCTCTCATTGAACGACCAATGTTGTGTCTGATTGTGGCATGCAAGGCAGGAGCAGCATAGCTCCTTTTTCATCTATCTTCGTGGCTGCAGGGCAACTTGTCGCGTGATTACTGCAAACATCATTTCCTTTGACCACGGGCCCTTGAACGTTGGCCCGTGACCATCATCCTGGTACTTTGTGACGGAAGGTCTGAACTTGGAGCGGCGCAGTATACCCACCTATAATGCGGTGAAGCGACACAGTTAATGTTCACGGTGACCGACCACGTCGGGCTCTCCCTGCAACATTATTCGGTGACACTGCACATGTGACGGGTTGCTATCCGATATTGCGCCCACATGTTTTATATGTTCGCTTTCACGTATGGTGGAACCGCCGGAGGTGTTCAGTGTGGCTTCAGGTAGCCCACGGATCATTTGACAAGTTCTGTGTGCAATAATTGGTGTTTTTCCCGCATTTAGTTTCATTTCATTTTATTTCATTCATTCATTTCATTCATTGCTCGACTAAGCCAGTCGAGCAATGCCTCTATAGCAGCCTCCATGCGTGTGCTGAGATAATTAAAGCCACGTCTTTTGCCGATAACAGCGGGCCGAGTGTTATCAGCGTACTGCGTGACGTCAAAGCCGTTGTCAATGCGAAGGCCGAGATGGTTGGAAAACATGCTGCATTGACGTCGTCGTATTGACCGAGTGATATTCCCTGAGAGCCTCCGATTGGATTTGGAGCTGCGTCTGACAAGTACTCGCCGCTTCGAGGGGCACATCGATCTGCATTTTGTCCACGCCGACGTACTCTAAACGTGGGCATCTCCCGATAGATAGCTCTGTAACCAAGTACCGGACTCTCCGTAGAGTTCAAGTTTCCTGATGATTTTTTTCGCGGGTAATAACATCAAAGCATTTAATGCAGTCAATCAATACTGGGCTGGAAACTTTACCTCTACCATATCCTGCGGTATTTCGCCTCTGACCGATAGGAGAGTTCCTGTCGAATTGGAGCATCGAAACCCGTGTTGAGTGTTGGCAAACGAATGGTTTGAGTTGAAGTAATCGTTCGATGTGTTTATTTTATCGCAGAGCATCTTTTCAAGTGATTTTTGTTTTGCAATGCTATGACATTTTCAAGGTGTTACACTTACCTTATTTTGCATTCCATTAGCGCGAAGTTGTATAGATTAAGCGTGCTGACGTACAAGTAAATATAAGCATAGGTTTCAAGTGGCCGTTGACAAGCTGTTAATATATGCCTCAAGCGACACAAATGAAAAGCCTCCAAAATCATCCATTTCATTCCAGATACATTCCATGTACGACCTTCACGCGAAGTAATGGTCTTGCCTTCTGTATTACTGGGTATATTCTTCATAATTTCCATGTAGGCTGCCTGCGAGTATTGTTACTGGGGAGAAGTGCGGGTACAAGCTTGGAGGTTCCATGGAGATGGCAGCTGTAGAGGCGACGTGGACTATGCCGCCACATGGCGTAACCAGCGGCCGACATGGGCGGGCCAGTGGTCCACATGGACGATATGGACGGACCAGCGACCGACATGGGCGGCGCGCTGATTGATGCGGCCGCACCGTGTGTGTCAGCCAACCCCGTGGGCACCGTGTGTGTCGGCCGGCCCCGCGGGCGCCGTGTGTGTCGGCCGGCCCGGTGGGCGCCGTGTGTGTCGGCCGGCCCCGTGGGCGCCGTGTGTGTCGGCCGGTCCCGTGGGCGCCGTGTGTGTCAGCCAACCCCGTGGGCGCCGTGTGTGTCGGCCGGCCCCGTGGGCGCCGTGTGTGTCGGCCGGTCCCGTGGGCGCCGTGTGTGTCGGCCGGTCCCGTGGGCGCCGTGTGTGTCGGCCGGCCCGGTGGGCACGGGGCGCGATAGCGCGCTGTCCATTTGTCGGTGATTAATCGCTGCCGATCTCTTGCCCACACCAGATACAGGCAGCCACGCACGAGGCCCACTCGGGCCAGCGCTGGCCGGCCGCCCGTGCCATGTATCAACCCGCGGCACGCGTGTGGCCGCACGTACCGTGCTGTACCGTGGCGGGCCGGCTGGCCAGTGGTCTGCACGTGTATGTGGCCGCAGGTGTGCTGTACCGTGGCGGGCCGGCTGGCCAGTGGTCTGCACGTGTATGTGGCCGCGGGAGGTGTGCTGTACCGTGGCGGGCCGGCTGGCCAGTGGTCTGCACGTGTATGTGGCCGCGGGAGGTGTGCTGTACCGTGGCGGGCCGGCTGGCCAGTGGTCTGCACGTGTATGTGGCCGCAGAGGTGTGCTGTACCGTGGCGGGCGGGCTGGCCAGTGGTCTGCACGTGTATGTGGCCGCAGGAGGTGTGCTGTACCGTGGCGGGCCGGCTGGCCAGTGGTCTGCACGTGTATGTGGCCGCAGGAGGTGTGCTGTACCGTGGCGGGCCGGCTGGCCAGTGGTCTGCACGTGTATGTGGCCGCAGGTACGTGCTGTACCGTGGCGGGCCGGCTGGCCAGTGGTCTGCACGTGTATGTGGCCGCAGGTACGTGCTGTACCGTGGCGGGCCGGCTGGCCAGTGGTCTGCACGTGTATGTGGCCGCGGAGGTGTGCTGTACCGTGGCGGGCCGGCTGGCCAGTGGTCTGCACGTGTATGTGGCCGCAGGAGGTGTGCTGTACCGTGGCGGGCCGGCTGGCCAGTGGTCTGCACGTGTATGTGGCCGCAGGAGGTGTGCTGTACCGTGGCGGGCCGGCTGGCCAGTGGTCTGCACGTGTATGTGGCCGCAGGAGGTGTGCTGTACCGTGGCGGGCCGGCTGGCCAGTGGTCTGCACGTGTATGTGGCCGCAGGAGGTGTGCTGTACCGTGGCGGGCCGGCTGGCCAGTGGTCTGCACGTGTATGTGGCCGCAGGAGGTGTGCTGTACCGTGGCGGGCCGGCTGGCCAGTGGTCTGCACGTGTATGTGGCCGCAGGAGGTGTGCTGTACCGTGGCGGGCCGGCTGGCCAGTGGTCTGCACGTGTATGTGGCCGCAGGAGGTGTGCTGTACCGTGGCGGGCCGGCTGGCCAGTGGTCTGCCGTGTATGTGGCCGCAGGTGTGCTGTACCGTGGCGGGCCGGGCCAGTGGTCTGCACGTGTATGTGGCCGCAGGTGTGCTGTACCGTGGCGGGCCGGCTGGCCAGTGGTCTGCACGTGTATGTGGCCGCGGAGGTGTGCTGTACCGTGGCGGGCCGGCTGGCCAGTGGTCTGCACGTGTATGTGGCCGCAGGAGGTGTGCTGTACCGTGGCGGGCCGGCTGGCCAGTGGTCTGCACGTGTATGTGGCCGCAGGTGTGCTGTACCGTGGCGGGCCGGCTGGCCAGTGGTCTGCACGTGTATGTGGCCGCGGAGGTGTGCTGTACCGTGGCGGGCCGGCTGGCCAGTGGATTTGCTGCACGTGTATGTGGCCGCAGGAGGTGTGCTGTACCGTGGCGGGCCGGCTGGCCAGTGGTCTGCACGTGTATGTGGCCGCAGGAGGTGTGCTGTACCGTGGCGGGCCGGCTGGCCAGTGGTCTGCACGTGTATGTGGCCGCGGGAGGTGTGCTGTACCGTGGCGGGCCGGCTGGCCAGTGGTCTGCACGTGTATGTGGCCGCAGGAGGTGTGCTGTACCGTGGCGGGCCGGCTGGCCAGTGGTCTGCACGTGTATGCGGTCGCGCCGGCGTCGGGTCAAGTACAGCTGAACTTGAGACGCCGGAGGTCGGCTGGCACGGAGTATCGGCAGCCTGGCGAGTGAACGTGTCTGGCCAGTGCGCACACAGTATGTAGGCAACACTTCTGTGTATTCTACACGTACATACGAGGCCGCGTCTGGGGATGCTTCGATATTTGCCTGCATGGCATGGAGCCAAATGCGGTAATAACATGGCTCGGCTCGGCTCGATGTGTCACAGGCATGGCTTGGCTCAGCTCGATGCCGCACAGCCATGGCTCGGCTCGGCTCGATGAGGCACCGACATTGCTTGGCTCGGCTCGATGCCGCACAGCCATGGCTCGGCTCGGCTCGATGAGGCACCGACATTGCTCGGCTCGGCTCGATGCCGCACAGCCATGGCTCGGCTCGGCTCGGTGCGGCACAGACATGGTACGGCTCGGCTCTATGCGGTACCGACATGGTACCCTCGGCTCGATGCGCTGCAGCAACATAGTTAAAAGTAACTGTGCACCGCAAAAAAAGATTCCGAGGCTGGCTTGGGAATCCGCAGTGGCCTCGAAACCTGTTTTCCGATCAGCTTTGGCCGGTTCGTTTTTCCTCTCATACATTCCGGAAGGTTGATGATGGTGCTGGAGAGGTAGTGAGTTCTTGACCCATCAGATGACAGTTGGCAGGACACCAAGCAAATACAAACTGACATTGCGCGATGAGCTTCGGTGAATCATTTGCCTGTTGGATCTAAGCTAGTGTTCAACTGTTCGAAATAGCATCATGCACTTGATACAGCCCACATGAGAAAGTGCAAATATCTAGCCGGTGTCTTTACCAGTATATTGCAGTTTCTTTTTCCTTCCTCAATCGATTCGTCAGAACACTTTGTCGTTTTCCATTCACTACAGGTGTGATGCCAACTGGTGTCGTCGATGGCAGCTGCGACTGTCCGTCACCCGATGGCTGTATTGCTGGGACTGTTTATCTGACTCCTGGGACTGTCCGTCACATAAAAGTAGTACTGCTAGGTTAGTTAGTTATTAGGGCTTTAGGGCGCATCGACATCATTGGTCATGTAGCGCCCATAGCACTGCTAGGACTGTCTCTCACACAATGGTAGTGCTGCCGGGACTGTCCGTCACACAATGGTAGTGCTGCCGGGACTGTCTGTCACACAATGGTAGTGCTGTCGGGATTGTCCGTCACACAATGGTAGTGCTGCCGGGACTGTCCATCACACAATGGTAGTACTGCCGGGACTGTCTGTCACACAATGGTAGTACTTCCGGGACTGTCCGTCACATGGTGGCCGGACTGCCGGGACTGTCCGTCTCACAATGGTAGTACTGCCAGGACTGTCCGTCACACAATGGTAGTGCTGCCGGGACTGTCTGTCACACAATGGTAGTACTGCCGGGACTGTCCGTCACACAATGGTCTGGCGGATTGTCTGCACATGTAGTGCTGGCGGGACTGTCCGTCACACAATGGTAGTACTGCCGGGACTGTCCGTCAC